>SJYC01066807.1:0-49920 GCA_006408675.1 Madoqua kirkii
ATATTGATTTGAACATTGACTTCACAATGGGTGAGTCATTTCCCTCAGCCCCCCTGTTATGAATTGTTAGGTGTCATGTCTCTTAGGAGACAAGAAACATGGTGTTTCTGGGTATAGTCATCTCATCAGGGAGATCTCAGTTCTGAATTGTCGTTGGTTTGGAATATTTCAGCTTTTTAAGGTCTGGGTTAAATATTTCCATGAGCTATAATCCAAGTTTAAAAGGCGTTCTCTCTCATCTTTCTGCCCTTTTAAATGAGGTATCGCTTTCTCGATTTGAGCTCGAAAGGGAAAATCAAGTGACAGAGAATCCTCAGCTGGACCTCCTCTCAGCTTGTGTGTGGACCCAAGACTCATATGTAGTCATGCACATGTCTTCATGATTCCCTTTTCTGTAACAGAAAAAATGTTTCCAACTTGAAAATGAACCAGATTTTCAAGAAACCAATATGTAAAGGAGCGTAATGGTAGATGGGGAGGGGGGAAAGAATAGGAACTGTAGAATTCTTGTTAACATGATAGTCATTCATCTATTTATCTGTTAGAATTTGGGTGCATTTTCTTAAGCTTTTTTTAAAATTTATTTTTAAAAAAATATTTATTTGGCTGTGCCAGTCTTAATTGTGGCATGTGGGATCTAGTTCCCTGACCAAGGAAGAAACCTGAGCTTTTTGCACTGGGAGCTAGAAGTTTTAGCCACTAGACCACCAGGGAATGAGTTTCTCAATGAGTCCCTTAATGAGTTTCTTGCAAGGGCCTATTTATCCATCCATTTATTCTTCAACAAATATTCATTTACACTCATGTGTCAGACATGGTGCTCAACACTGGTTGAGCACAAGATAAAAAAGACCCATCAGAGTCGTTCATAGTGGTTGGGAAGATATTAGGTAAGCTAGTTATGAAAACACTTATAGAGCTCAGAGGCTTTTCTTCATGGCAGTTTGGAGTATCAAGGAAGCCTTCTGGGAGGAGGTGAACATAAGCAAACAATGAATCAGACCAGGGCCTCAGGAGAGGAAGGGCATTGAGTCTGGGTCCCTGGTACCTGGTGAGAGAAATCTTAAGCAAGTCTTAGTTTCCTTGTCAGCAAATTGGGAAGAATAACAGCCGCCTTTTGAGATGGTTGTGAAGATTAAATGAGAATGCATAGGAGGGCTCCAGCCCCGTGGCTGGCACAGAGTGTACCTGCAGCAAGTGTGTGCTTGACAGGTGTGCAAAAAGGGACAGATTTCAGCACGCTCTCTAACACTGACCTGACAGGTATTTGTTGGGTACCTACCACACGCGCCTCTTAGTGCTGGATCCTGGGCAGGAACCAAATCGTTTGTCAGGAGGCCCCGTGAGGGTGCATTGAGGGGTCCAGTGACAGGTGACCTGGGCCAGGCATGGAGGAGACACACTGCCTCAGTGCCGGGGAGCCTGAGGTGGCCTCTCCCTGCTGGAGGGCAGAGCAGAGCGCCCGGGGAGACCTGGCAGACCGGGAAGGGCCGCATGGGACAGCCGTGGCCTCAGCGCCAGAAGGACACGGGCACACATGTTCCTTCGGGGTTCCTTGGCTCCCTCGGCATTTTCCATGAATGCACGCTGCCTTTCTGCAACTTGGCTATAGTCTCTTCAGGGACCAAGGCACCCATCTCTGTGTGGCTCCCTGCCTCCCCATGCTGCCTGTTGTAAGCTGGAGCCTCTGCGGCGTCCTCAGTAAATACGGCCAACTCCTCACGTGGCCCTCTTCTCCACCTGCTGAAATGGTCCCGCTGTTTCTTATGCCCAGGTGAATGCAGAAGGCTCAGGCTGAAACGCTCGTTCCGGTGCTTATTCGAGAGATGCCTGAGTTGGGAATTGTGATCCTGTTACTACCTAAAACTTTCTGTATTGCTCAGTAAAGTCTGAAAGCCTGAATGTGTCCTATAGAACTTGGCCTCATCTCACTCCTGTCCCCCAGAGTCCCGCCTCATCTCTTGAAATTCTCCCCATGCCTCCCTGTCGTTGGCTTTATTTTCTCCCGTTGTTTCAGCACCATGAGCACCTTTATACACGTTGCTGCCTCTGTTTGAAAGGCTCTCCTCAACCCCTTCTCCAGACAAACGCCTCTCTTTATTTTATTTATTTAATTTATTAGAAGTCCTCTGCTCATGAAAGGTCTCCCTCATTCCCTAATGATACACACTCACAATGCCTATAGTTTTCCTTTATCCTGCTTATCGTAATTGAAATGAAGACATTATTTGAGACCAAGCCTTATTTATCTGATATATATTTTTGGAACCCGTAATGCAGGTGTTTATAACAACATGCAGTGAGGCAGTCAAGGGCCTGCCCTTGGTGCTTGTATTTTAATAAGTGAGGCAATGCATAAGAAACCAAAGTAGATATGATATAATGTCAGGGAGTGATAAGTACTCTGGTGAAAAGTGAAGATGGGTAAGGAGACAGAGCTGAAGATAAACTGGGGATGGGCTTAAGAAAGAAGGGCTTTTAGGTTGCTTCCATGTCCTGGCTATTATAAACAGTGCTGTGATGAATACTGGGGAGCATGTGCCTTTTTGAAAGGAATGGATCAAGAAGATGCGGCACATATACACAATGGAACATTACTCAGCCATGAAAAAGGACAAAATAATGCCACTCGTGGCAACATGGAAGGACCTAGACATTGTCCTAATGGGTAAAATGTCAGACAGAAAAAGACAAATATCATTTGATATTACTTATATATGAAATCTTCATTCACCATGGGGAAGGAAATGGCAACCCACTCCAGTGTTCTTGCCTGGAGAATCCCAGGGACGGGGGAGCCTGGTGGGCTGCCGTCTGTGGGGTCACACAGAGTCAGACATGAATGAAGCGACTTAGTAGAGGTAGTATATGTGAAATCTTAAAAAAAAAAGTACAAGTGAATTTATATACAAAACAGAAATAGAGCTACAGATGTAGAAAGCAAACTTATGGTTACCAAGGGAGAAAGGAGTGGGAGGGATAAATGGAGAGACTGGGATTGACATATATACACTACTATGTATAAAATAGACAACCAATAAGCACTTATTATATAGCACGGGGAAATCTATTCAATACTCTGTAATGGACTATATGGGAAAAAATCTAAAAAAGAGTATTGTGTCCTTCTCTTTGTGACCCCCTGGGCTGTAGCCCACTAGGGGGTCCGTGGAATTCTTGTCCAGGCAAGAATATTGAAGTGGGTTGCCATTCCCTTCTCCAGAGAATCTTTCTGACTCAGGGATCAAACCCTGGTCTCCGGCATTGTGGTGAATGGTAAAGGTGAATTCTTTACCATCTGAGCCACCAGGGAAACCCATTATTATTTAGCACAGGGAAATCTGTTCAATACTCTGTACTGGCCTGTATGGGAAAAGAATTTAAGTAAGTGGACATATGTGTGTATATGTACCAGATTCACTTTGCTATACACCAGAAACTAACACAACTTTGTAAATAAACTATACTCCAATATATATATATATATATATATATATATATATTTTTTTTTTTAAGCAGGAAAAGCTTATGAGTGTCCTAGGCTAGAATTCCCAGTATCCAACACAGTGCCTGACATCTAGAGAGTACCTGATAAATGTTTGCTGAATGAGAATCACATTGGCCCAAGTAGACCCAAGGGGTGAAGGATACTGAAGAGGGCTAACTGGGTTGTGTTGTTACGCTTGTTTCTCTCCAATGTCCTCGACTAAGGACTGGGACAATTGGGTCAATATGTTCACCCCATATCCAGTGTGAATCCACATCGAACCCAATTTCCTATTCAAGTTGACTACAGTCACACCTTTCGTGAGGTCACTTTGCATACTTTCTGCTTAATTGCCCTGGGCAAAACTGCACCTGGTTGGTGAATGAAATATTTATGCTTTGAAGAATTGATGTTCTAATCAGTTTCTATTTATACTGATGATCAGCTCTTTCTCAGTGAGGAGGAGGAGAATTTTTTCTGTGATCTATGCGCTTCTAAATGACTAATGGAGTCAATCTGGGCCTGGCAGATTTTTGCCACGACTTGGACAGACATAGCGCTCGTGATGCTGTGTAACTTCTCAGCCCCCTGGTTCCCTGGTTCCCACTGCAATGATCTCATTGTTGGCATTTCATTTTCACAGTGTCAGATCGTCCCTGCTTCGCATTATGCCTCTGTGTGTCTCATCCTTGGGGCACTGTCATTTTTCTCTCCACCAAGATGGACTTCTTACGGAAGAGGCCAAAGAGTAAGCATCTTCAATCAGCTTTGGTTCGTTTTCATTTTGGTGGGATGGGGAGAGAGGGAAATTCATGCCCTCATAATTTCCTTCAGTTTGAATAAAAGTACTTTGCAGATCAGGGTGGGATTGTGATCCAGACAAATTGGGTCCATTCCCTGGACTTGGTTTAAAAAAATCAAACAGCATAAAGGAAATAAGCCCCAGGATTGGCTCCTTTCCTTGTCTCTGGACCCTACTGCGCCTTTTCATTTGCGCTTCACCTGGCTCCTCTCCTTTCTACCCTAGAGGCCTTTTCTGGTTCTGCACTGCTATAGGAGTCTGTTGCTTTGTTTGAACCACTCTTTGGACAAGAAATGCCAATCAAAATCCATACTTCAGGGGAATTTCCGGATGATCCATAGTTAGGACTCTATACTTCCACTGAAGGGGCCATGGGTTCAACCCCTGGTCAGGGAACTAAGATCCCACATGCTGCACAGCAAAAATAAATAAATAACTAAAATATTAAAAAATCCATACTCATATTCCAAGTTCATTTTGGCTTAAATCCATGGTATTTTGACTGTCCCACCCCTTTCTCTCTGCACATCACTGTTCTCTGTGACAAATACCCAGCTCCCCAACAGAAAAATCCCACATTTTCCATCTAGCAGTAACCAGCTTCCCCAGCCACCCCAGGCCCTAATAATGAGGGCTTCAAATAGTTGCTGCTCATGGAATTGGTTAAGAAAAAGACTGAAGAGCAATAGAATGTTTCTCCATTTTCACCTTGCTTCCTTCAATCTTATCAATTTGTAATTGTATATTTATTTATCTTTTCACTTACTGACTATCCCCCTTCCCATAAATGTTGGGAAATGTGTCTGCCTTGCTGGCCAAGGTATGCCCAATGCTGGCCAGAGTAAACATGTTTAGTGAATCTCTGTGGAAGGGAAGAAGCTTATTCAGGGTGGATTTCCACTCACCCTAAAGAAGGGAAATGAAAGCAAACTTTGGTGGTTTTGTTTTACTGTGGGCAAATTCGTATGGACTGAGAAATTCAATTAACTGTATTCATCAATTTTTGTCTCTGGGGTAGTGTTGTGAGAGTAAGACCCAGAAATCTTGGTCCCACCCCTTTTGTGGCATTAAAAACAAACAACAACAACAAAAAAAAAACCAAAAAACTTGGCCTATTACACCAACCAGATTTTTTTTCTTTGTCTCAAAAGGCTCAGCTGAAGGCTAGATTCCTCACCCAGTGCAACAATCAAAAACTCAGAAAACCTCAGCTGCCTCAGATGATGTCACAAAACCCTTAAGAATGCTCACTGCTGAGTTGGGCACAGGTCCAGCAAACACAATTCTTTCTGCCAGTTATTCAGGGTCTTTGACAGATTAGGTGGTCTTTTTTATTCCTCTTCTTCTTTTTTTTTTTTTTCCATCCTCTTAAAAGGCAGTTCAGTTTACCTCTAAGCAAGACATTAGCTCTAGCTGCCCCAAATAACATTTTAATTGAAGTCTCAGTCCAAACAAATGCCTGGTCTCTTTATTAACCCCAACAGTGTAATTTTTCAACCTAAGACTGATTCAGGGGGAAACCGTCTCACTTAAACTGCCATGCAACGGAACATGGCAGTTTTCCTCAATCAGTCTCTTTTCTGACCTTAATTTGAACCTTAATCTCTTTTAACCATGTTCTCTTTATTAGCTGCTCATAGCCGTGGCACAATACTAATTTTCCTGTTTTTAGACTATCAGTTTACAGAGGTAGTTCACTCCCCCGTCTGTCCCCAAATGTATCCAAGATTTCATGGACCTTTTTGGGAAAAGGAAGGTAATACTTAACCTTTTTTTTTTTTTTCTTTCAGGTTTAGTAATTTAAATAGCTGCTTTGAAAAATGCTCTATAGAATTTTAGACTGGGTATTTTTTGAGGTACATTAAAGTTTAAGTACAAAAAAATTAGACACTTAATTGTCAGAAAAACCTAAAAAGCCTTTTAAATAGTTACGAAAGATTTTTCATCCATAGACAGGTCCACACTCATAACATGGAAACTAAGGCTATTATTTTAATAATTCAGGCAAAAACAGTATGTTTTTATTAGAAACCTCTAATCTTTGAGGGGAGACCTGAGTTATCCAGATAATTGCTTCCATTCCTTCCTTTTTTAATGCTTAGATATAATCAATGAGTAAGGATAGAGACAATCATTTTTTTCTTAATTATACGTTCCCATTTTTTGACATTGGTAAAATGATCCAAATTAAAAAGAAAAAAAACCCACCCTTTTCAATAACAATGAAAAAAAAAAAGTGTTTCTCTATTTGGAGTCTACCTTAATATAGCAGAACTATGTAGGTAGAAAAACAGTGCTTATGATCATGTGCTCAATTAGATTTATTATAGGTTTTTGTACTTTTTGGCATTAGCATGAAAGCATATTGGTTATTATTCTTTCTAACTTAATTGAAGGCTTTGTAACCCTTTTCAATAACAATGAAAAAAAAAAGTGTTTCTCTATTTGGAGTCTACCTTAATATAGCAGAACTATGTAGGTAGAAAAACAGTGCTTATGATCATGTGCTCAATTAGATTTATTATAGGTTTTTGTACTTTTTGGCATTAGCATGAAAGCATATTGGTTATTATTCTTTCTAACTTAATTGAAGGCTTTGTATCTAGTTACCCCTCTGTTCTTTCCTTAATACAATAGTTTGTTGATTGCAAAAAATTACATTTCTGTGACTTTAAAGGCCTAGAATGAGGACTGTCATTGAAAGTTGGAGATTCAGCCTGGTGTTTGGAGGGCAGGAACCATGTGCCCTCTGAGTGTGAGGAGGTGGGCAGCTGGGAACAATGGTCTGTCCCCTGCGGAGTTCTGTGGCAGTAACAGCATGCTGGCATGATAAACTTCGCCTTCATTTCACCGGCTCAAACAATTAGTGGGATTGAATCAGAGTTCTCCTGGATCATGGTTTATTATATGTTATTAAATTCCATTATTTGAGAAGTTGCTGCTATGATTTGAAAACTTCCCAACGTCTCACACAAAGCCCCCATCTCCATTCTCTGTGTATTTTCTTTTACGTTTATCTTCTGCTTCTCTGATAGTCAAGGTTTCCTTTTTCTTTCCCCTTGGTACTTATTTAAAGAGCTAAGAGCTAATTTGAAAATACATCTTTGAAAGGGCAACAAAAATGAGATGTGAAAAAAAATGGATGAAGATTCTTAATTAGTCCATTATTTGACACGCACGATTTAACATGGTATGCTTAGCATTGTGCATTCCCCAAAAGAACAAGGCTCTTTTTTTTTATCCCAAACTTTAACTCCCTCTCATTCATTATATCCCTTCTTGTCACTTTCCATTAGCTGATCATGACATCCTTTGCGGAAGGGCGAGCAAGCAGATTACTTCCAAACTGGTGTAAGTGACACTCAAAAGACTGGCCTAAAGGGGGTTCTGTGATAGCAACAAGCTCCTCAGCCCCTGGAGTTGGAGAATGTCATTTCAATAATATATCTGAGTTCATTGTCACATCATTTCTGAAGCAGCTTGGCAACTTCCCAGAAGTGGCAGGAATGGGTCTTCTGCTGGAATTTGTGTGTAGACACCATCTAATATTTTTATAGTTGCTAATTATTATCATATAATGATAATTATTATTGTTTATTGTGCCAATGCAAACCTTCTATCTGGCATAGCATCCTGCATTTTACAGATGAGGCAACTGAAGACCAAAGAGATGAAATAAACTTTCTGTAACTGATGAGTGGCAGAGCTAGGACTTTTAATTGAGGTCTGACTATGTCTCTTACCATTAGAACAGGCTACATACACCACAGCAACGGCTAGAAACTCCAGCATGTCTCCGTAAATCTAAGGGATGAAGAAATGATCGAAAGCATATTCATTTTAATGCAACTGAAACATATCCTGTCCCCAGGTACTTCTAAATGGGGGCAGGAGGTGACTGAATGAGTCAGGGATTAAACAGATAGATTGTGCAGTGAAAAGAAGTGGAGAATCTGATGCTCTGATCAGAAAGCCCTGAACATGTGAACAGTTTTGCAGCCCAGCATCCCTGCTCCCCGCCTCCCTCCCATACCCTCAAAGGTCCCATCTTAGGAATCTGCCTTGGAATGGGGTGGACCTGGGGAGAGTGGAATGGTTGCAGTTTGAAGGTGGATCTCATTTAGTCACAGAGAGCCAGGAGCTCTGCCCTGAACGGTGCCAGGACTGAGGTTGGCCACCACGCGGGACCCTCACTCCGGCTTCTTAACTCCTGGGGTCTTCTGCTCCCAAGAAAATCACATTCAGTTCATTCATCAAGTTTTAGCTTCTTCCCTTCCTTAAACAAGTTTTAGCTTCTTTTCCCAGTAACCCTTCAAACATTTTGATTATAAAATAGGAGTTTGGAAATACAAAGAAACATGATATAAAAGTCTCCTATTCTTCTTCCATTGAAGTGAAAGTTACTCAGTTGTGTCTCTTTATGACCCCATGGACTATACAGTCTATGTAATTCTCCAGGCCAGAATGCTGGAATGCGTAGTCTTTCCCTTCTCCAGGGCAGGTCTTCCCAACCCAGGGATCGAACCTAGGTCTCCCACATTGCAGACAGATTCTTTACCAACTGGGAAGCCCAGTCAGATATTCTCATGGTATCGTTTTTTGGGGTTTCTCTGGTGGCTCAGTGGTAAAGAATCTGCCTACCAAGCAGGATTCCGGGGTTTGATCCATGGGTCGGGAAGATCCCCTAGAGAAGGAAATGGCAGCTCTGGTGTTGCTGCCTGGGAAATCCCTCGGACAGAGGAGCCTGGCGGGCTATACCGTCCACAGGGTCACGAAGAGTCAGACATGACTAGCGACTAAACAGCAGCACAGCTTAGATCTTTCTAGTCTAGGCTATCCATGTATATGCTAGGTGGTAAAACAAGTAGTTACAGGGATAGACTCTGAAACGAGACCACCATCTTTAAATCCAGACACTGCCATCAGCAGCGTCACACGACCTTTCTGGCCCCCTGTTTTCTCACATGTAAAGTTCCCCCCGCCCCCCGCCACAGAGTTGTGACAGGGGCTGTTGCATGTGAAGCAGCTGGCCCATGGGCAGCACTTACTGCTTTCCAGCTACGGCTGTATATATGTTGTTCCCCTGTTCTTGTCTTTCTTGCTTTTTCTGACCGTGCTCCAGCCTCCTCAATTCCAAGCCCGCAGATAACTTCATACTCAACCGAGTGGCTCTTTCAGTCCATTTGGTTTGACTGGCTTCCCCCTCACACTGCACCAGTGATTTTTTCCAGGTCTCAATTCCTGTTCATTTACCCATAACTCTTAAACAAGCATGGCCAGCATCTTATTTCCACTTCAGTGTGATGGACACATTTCGGCTTGGCTCCCCTGCTTACCGAGCCTGGCACCATGGCAAAGCCGAGCAGGCTTCCTTGCTCTTTTCTCTCTTGAGCTCCTTGAGTGAGTGCAATTGGAGGCAATACCAGGAGCTCGTGATCACAAAGACAGCTCCAGCATCCACCCACGGTTTGGGAGCCTCAGGAAGGTCAGTGAAAAACTAGGTGCCAAATATAGATAGGCAACACAAGGGCAAGTTTATTTGCTGAAAACAATTTTAGATGTAAGAAGGATATTTTTTTAAATCATATTCTTTTAAAAAACTGTCTTTGTCAAATCCATCTTCTCAGAGATTTTTGCATCACTGAGAAGGGAAAAATATAAATAAAAATTTTATTTTTAGATACCACATTTAAATATGAGTATTTTATATATTGCATACATAATGTATTTTTAAACTTGGAAGTGTGTGATAGGAGCGTGGATGGCCAGCCACAGGAATGGGAGAAGAGGGAATTACATTTAATGAAGCTGGGACCTTTCACGTAGACCTTTCAGACTTAAAAAAATTGTTGATTTTACATGCCAAAGTCTTGAAAGGGCCTTGACGGCTCACGGCTTTGGTGTATTTTTCCAGATGGCAGATGCCATTTTGTGTTTTGCATAAACTGACTAAATTTGCTTGCTCTTTGTACTTATTTCAGAGGCAACCATTCTTTGCTTTCAATAGGACAGAAGAGCTCCTTGGCACTAGAATCCTCCTGGTCTGGGGAGGGAGAGTTGGTTAAGAGACTGTTCTGAGGATATGCAGGCGCCATCCCAAACTTCCTACGTTCACTCTGAGGAAGGAGGGTGCACCAGGGCATTGAATCCTTGCTCCCTACGGATATTTCTGACTCTGTGAGCAAGTCACAGAAAGTAAATTGTGCTGGAAAACTTCTGAAAGCTATTTTTTTCCAGTTTTCCCATTGTTAATTCCATGGAGGACAAATAGGTTCATTATGTTCTTATTTCAACTTCTTTCTAGCCTAGCTACTAGTTGTATGACCCTTTAATGTAATTCCTTTGTACTTCAGATTTTGCAAATATACATATATATATATATATGATGCTAAGCAGCCCTGGGATTTATTTGGAGGGAATGATGCCAAAGCTGAAACTACAGCACTTTGGCCACCTCATTTGAAGAGTTGACTCATTGGAAAAGACTCTAATGCTGGGAGGGATTGAGGGCAGGAGGAGACAGGGACAACAAAGGGTGAGATGGCTGGATGGCATCACAGACTCGATGGACATGAGTCTGAGTGAACTCTGGGAGTTGGTGATGGACAGGGAGGCCTGGCGTGCTGTGATTCATGGAGTCGCAAAGAGTTGGATACGACTGAGTGACTGAACTTAACTGAACTGAATAAAGATAACATTTCTTTCTCAGAATTTGTTGTAAAGATTATGTGAGTAAATCCAGATAAAGGATTTAGAACAGTGCCCGATATATGGTAAGTGCTCAAGAAATTTTGATCATTATTGTTGTGATGATTATTGTCCATGGGAATTTTCACTTTTTTCTCATTTTCTGCTGATTGACTCCGCCCTATTCCTGTCACCATTTGCGGACTCTTTGGGTCATTCTTTATGGAAATAGGCTGGCAATAGACTAGTTACACTATTGGTTTTGACGTCAAATAGAATCAAGTTGAAATTCTTGAAGTAACATTTAATAGCTATATCTTCTCCGCAAGTGACTCAATTTCCTTAAGCCTCAGGGTCTTCATCTATAAGATAAGGATGATCATAACAGTACCTACCTCATAACATCTTGAGAGGCTTCAAGGAGACAATGCTTGCAGTGTCTGGCAAGAATGTACAGCATGTTATGTATGTTATTATTTTTGATGCTCCAAATTTTATCAGGGTAGGACTCTTTTAAAAGACACCTAGAAGCTTGTCAAAGCTCCAGGGCTCCAGTTTTATGTCCGCTCCCCTACCAGAAAAGAGGGCAAGCACAGAAATAGAAAGACGCTATGAGGCCATGACTTGACAGAGACTCTTTGCCAAATCATGTCACTGATTTGACAGAGCTGAGTATCAGTTAACATGAATTTCAGTTCCAGTTAGGAAACTCACATTCCTGAGTGGGTCCTCCCAGCTTATTTGCATTGGAGATTCCAAAGGATAGGAACTATTGGGATAGGCATGAGAGCTATATTCTTCTATCCTAAACTCCCCCAATAAAGTATAGGGTGAGGTAGATTGTAAGGAAGAAAAAGTTACTTGTGCTGGTAACTCAAGGAGGAATGTGGCATTTGCACATTATAGAATATTCAATTTCCCATTTTCCAAAATGTATTTCTTCCCTCAAACTAAAAATGGATAGAAATTGCATCTGTGAGTGAAAGAAAGCCCTCCAAACACTATACTTGTGTTATTGGACAGCTGAAAACTGTCTAACTCACGTTTGCCCTTTGTTTTCTAAGGATCTCCATAACTGAATAAAGAGAAAACCAAGGAACTTTTGAAACTCTTGCCCCCAAAGCTAGAAAGAAACCTGAAAAAGCTGAGGAGCCTGGAACAAGGAAAACAGCAACAATCTTCCAAATATTTAGTGTGTCCTCTTAGATTTGTTTCAACCTCTCCCTGCCTGTGACTTCCATCAGTAAGAATAAGATGGGTTTGAGTTAGAAGGAAAAGGCACTGACATAATTTCTTTTCTCAGTTCTGATGACAACTCTGCCTTTGTCCTTGACCTCATACTTAGAAATTACTCAGAACGCAGAATTCTACAATGGTCACTAACAGTAAAATAAGAGAGGAAAGTAAGTTTGAGGAAGAGGCAAAAAAAAAAAAAAAAAAGGAAAAAGGGAAGAAAAGTGAGAAAGAATAGGAGGAATCTATATTATTAAAATGGGGAAATTATATAACAGGAAAAAAAATAACTCACCTTTACATTATTGTAACAGAGATGGCTAGCTGACCTACCAAGATTTACCCTCCCCTTTCACGTGCAGAACTGTTTCTGGGAGTCAATTGCTCAGCCAGGGACTGCATTTCCCAGACTCTCTTGCATGGATGTGGGATTATGTGATGAGCTCTTATTCTTGGAATATGAGCTGAATTAAAGAGATGGTTGTCGCTTTTGTCTTCAGTTAAGACTGTGTGTAGTTTCTCTATTCGTTGTCTGTCTGTCTTCCTCTCTCTGTCTCTCACCGTCCTCTGGCTGGATAACACCAGGACAGTCTTGATGGCATCCATATACAGGAGATGCAGACCCACGACATGAGAAGAATATGGATTCCTGACTCACTCTTTGAAGAAGAGCAGCTCAGGACAGCTTCCCAACCAGAAACGGCCACGTTAGACCTTGGGTGAGTGAGACATACACTTTCATGTGTTAAGCCACTGAGCTCTGGGGTTTATTTGTTATACCTGCAAACATGACTTAGCTTGACTAATAAGGAAATTGATACCAGAAGGAAGCTCCAGAAATCGTTGCTTTTTCTTTTTCTCTTTGCTTAAAAACCAGTTAATCATTTCCTGATATCCTCTTTTTCTTCTATGATGTTGTCAAGAGGAGCCAGTAACAGTCAGCGTGCGATATTTTTCACCTGTAAGCACAAGAGTCACGTGGTAGGACTTTCAAGTTACTACAGGCAACAGCTTTGCTGAGTGTTTTTCTACTTCCTGCAATGGATCTCCAGCCCTCCAGACTAATATATCTGCTTCTTACAACTTGGCCACAGAGTCAGTGCCACACATGTTAGGGTTTTGTTGCAGGACACCACATCTGGTACCAAATAGAATGGTCAAGATTAGTTAGAAAGATAGAGAACCTCTCATGGCAAATATATGGCAATGTGTTCACCAGACCATTTCTTCTCTCTGGACACAGGGGGAGACCACACTCACTTTGCAATTTTAACTGGGGCTTCAGGACCGGTTCTTTGTAATGGCATGTCAGCAGGAGTCCTGGGCCACCTTTGGTCCAGGAGGTGGAATACACGCGTGCTTTCTCTGTGTTCTCTCCTCTCTTCCTCAGGGGTTTGAAGGGCATGTGTTCAGATAATGTAGCTACAAGGTAGAAGCCACTCAGTATAAATCCTGAACAAGAAATAACCTTATTTTTAAAAATAATTCAGTGTTGGTTATTATCCTTTATTTGGGGGGTTAGCAAAAAAATTTTAAAAATTTTATAGAATTTTGGAAGGTTATACTCCATTCAGAGTTATTAAAAAATATTGGCTGTATTCCCTGTGTTGCACAATACATCCTTGTAGCCTACCCTACACAAAATAGTTTGTTCCTCCCACTCCCCTACCTCTGTAAGGCCCCTGACACAGGTAACCACTAGTTTGTTCTCTGTTATCTGTGAGTCTGCTTCTTTTTTGTTATATTCACTAACTTGTTGTACTTTCTAGATTCTACATATGAGTGATAACATATGTGGAATCTTAAAAAAATTGTATATTTGCCTTCCTCTGATATTTCACTTAGTATAATGCTCTCCAAGTCCAATTGTGTTGCTGCAAATAGCAAAATCCCATTCTTTTTATGGCTGAGTAGTATTCCATTTTGGGTTTCTAAGGTGGCTGTTTCTCTTACCTTGAGCGTGGGGTATCTTTTCACGGCTGCTCCAGCAAAGCACAGCTGCTGTTTCTTACCTTGAACGAGGGGTATCTCCTTACCGCTGCCTTCCTGACCTTCAATGTGGGATAGCCTCATGACACCACCCTTATGGCAGAAAGTGAAGAGGAGCTAAAGGGCCTCTTGATGAAGGTGAAAGAGGAGAGTGAAAAAGTTGGCTTAAAGCGCAACATTCAGAAAACAAAGATCATGGCATCCGGTCCCATCACTTTATGGGAAATAGATGGGGAAATAGTGGAAACAGTATCAGAGTTTATCTTGGGGGGCTCCAAAATCACTGCAGATGGTGACTGCAGCCATGAAATTAAAAGACGCTTACTCCTTGTAAGAGAAGTTATGACTAACCTAGATAGCATATTCAAAAGCAGAGACATTACTTTGCCAACAAAGGTCTGTCTAGTCAAGGCTCTGGTTTTTCCTGTGGTCATGTATGGTCATGTATGTGAGAGCTGGACTGTGAAGAAGGCTGAGTGCTGAAGAATTGATGCTTTTGAACTGTGGTGTTGGAGAAGACTCTTGAGAGTCCCCTGGAGTGCAAGGAAATCCAACCAGTCCATTCTGAAGGAGATCAACCCTGGGATTTCATTGGAAGGAATGATGCTAAAGCTGACACTTCAGTACTTTGGCCACCTCATGCGAAGAGTTGACTCATTGGAAAAGACTCTGATGCTGGGAGGGATTGAGGGCAGGAGGAGAAGGGGATGACAGAGGATGAGATGGCTGGATGGCATCACGGACTCGATGGACGTGAGTCTGCGTGAACTCCGAGAGATGGTGACGGACAGGGAGGCCTGGCGTGCTGTGATTCATGGAGTCGCAGAGAGTTGGACACGACTGAGCGACTGAACTGAACTGAAGGTGGCTATAGTGGTAAAGAATCTGCCTGCCAGTGCAGGAGACATAAGAGACACAGGCTCAGTCCCTGGGTTGGGAAGATCCTCTAGAGGAGAGCATAGCCACCCACTCCAGTATTCTGCCTGGAGAATCCCATGTACTGCGGAGCCTGGTGGGCTATAGTCCATAGCATCTCAAAGAGATTGAAGCGACTCAGCACACATGTACAGCATTCCATTGATATATACACATACACTGCATATTCTTTATCCATTAATCTGGTGATGGACACTTATTTTGCTTCCATATGTTGGCAGTTGTAAATAATGCCACTGTGAACACTGGAGTGTATGCATTTTAGCGACTGAACTGAACTGAAGGTGGCTATAGTGGTAAAGAATCTGCCTGCCAGTGCAGGAGACATAAGAGACACAGGCTCAGTCCCTGGGTTGGGAAGATCCTCTAGAGGAGAGCATAGCCACCCACTCCAGTATTCTGCCTGGAGAATCCCATGTACTGCGGAGCCTGGTGGGCTATAGTCCATAGCATCTCAAAGAGATTGAAGCGACTCAGCACACATGTACAGCATTCCATTGATATATACACATACACTGCATATTCTTTATCCATTAATCTGGTGATGGACACTTATTTTGCTTCCATATGTTGGCAGTTGTAAATAATGCCACTGTGAACACTGGAGTGTATGCATTTTTTCAAATTACTGCTTTTGTTTTTTCCTTCATATATATACCCAGGAGTATTTTGTTATACTATTCAGAGTTTGGAGGTTGTTACTGAAATATACCTATCCCATTCTACTAATATACTTGAAATGTTCCCATCAGGAAGGAATTCAGTGTAAGCAATTAGAGGTTTACAGGAGCTATGGGAGAGCTGGGGAATAAAGGTCAAGGGGGTTGTTCACTTCAGTTCAGTTGAGTTCAGTTCAGTTTAAGGTTAATAATATACAGCCTCGAAGTTCTCCTTTCCAATTTAGAACCAACCACCCATGTCCAAGGCCATGGATGATGGCTAAGAGGAGCTACCATCACTGGAGGCCAGGGGAAGTGGCCAGGAGGAGCTGCCCCATGCCCGAGGCCAGGGACAGGAGGAGAAACCTCATGTCCAAGGAGTGGTAGCTGTGTGCCAGAGGGCCTAGAGGAGCTATTCCACGTTTAAGATCAGGAGGGGTGACAGTGAGGAGATATCCCTTGTACAAGGTAAGGAGCAGTGTCTGCGCTTTGCTGGAGCAGCCATGAAGAGATACCCAACATCCAAGGTAAGAGAAACCCAAGTAAGATGGTACGTGTTGCAAGAGGGTCTCAGAAGGCAGACATATGGAAACCATACTCACAGAAATTGTGTGCTGCAATTCATGGGTTTACAAGGAATTGGACAGGACTGAGTGACTGAACTGAAATAAACTGAGTCCATTTTTTCATGTCTAGTTCTAACTTTTGCTTCCTGACTCCATACAGTTTTCTCAGGAGGCAAGTAAGTTCAATTCCGTTTAGTTCAGTCACTCAGTGATGCCTTACTCTTGCAATCCCATGAATAGCAGCACGCCAGGCCTCCCTGTTCATCACCATCTCCCTGAGTTCACTCAGACTCACGTCAATCGAGTCTGGGATACCATACAGCCATCTCATCCTCAGTCATCCCCTTCTCATCCTGCTCCCAATCCCTCCCAGCATCAGAGTCTTTTCCAATGAATCAACTCTTCCCATGAGGTGGGCAAAGTACTGGAGTTTCAGCTTCAGCATCATTCCTTCCAAAGAAATCCCAGAGTTGATCTCCTTCAGAATGGACTGGTTGGATCTCTTCGCAGTCCAGGGGACTCTCAAGAGTCTTCTCTAACACCACAGTTCAAAAGCACCAATTCTTTGGCGCTCAGCCTTCTTCACAGTTCAACTCTCACATCCATACATGACCACAGGAAAAAAACATAGCCTTGACTAAATGGACCTTAGTCGGCAAAATAATCTCTCTGCTTTTGAATATGCTATCTAGGTTGTCATAACTTTTCTTCCAAGGAATAAGTGTCTTTTAATTTCATGGCTGCAATCACAATCTGCAGTGATTTTGGAGCCCCAGAAAATAAAGCCTGACACTGTTTCCCCATCTATTTCTCATGAAATGATGGGACCATATGCCATGATCTTCGTTTTCTGAATGTTGAGCTTTAAGTCAACTTTTTCACTCTCCTCTTTCACTTTCATCAAGAGGCTTTTTAGTTCCTCTTCACTTTCTGCCATAAGGGTGGTGTCATCTGCATATCTGAGGTTGTTGATATTTCTCCTGGCAATCTTGATTCTAGCTTGTGCTTCTTCCAGTCCAGTGTTTCTCATGACGTATTCTGCATAGAAGTTAAATAAGCAGGGTGACAATATACAGCCTTGAGGTACTCCTTTTCCTATTTGGAACCAGTCTGTTGTTCCATATTTAGTTCTAACTGTTGCTTCCTGACCTGCATACAGATTTCTCAAGAGGCAGGTCAGGTGGTCTGATATTCCCATCTCTTTCAGAATTTCCCAGTTTATTGTGATCCACACAGTCAAAGGCTTTGGCATAGTCAGTAAAGCAAGAATAAATGTTTTTCTGGAACTCTCTTGCTTTTTTGATGATCCAGCAGATGTGGGCAGTTTGGTCTCTTGTTCCTCTGCCTTTTCTAAAATCAGCTTGAACATCAAGAATTGTATGGATCACGTGTTGCTTAAGCCTGGCTTGGAGAATTTTGAGCATTACTTTACTAGTATGTGAGATGAGTGCAATTGTGCAGTAGTTTGAGAATTCTTTGGCATTGTCTTTCTTTGGGATTGGAATGAAAACTGAACTTTTCCAGTCCTGTGGCCACTGCTGAGTTTTCCACAGTTGCTGGCATATTGAGTGCAGCACTTTCACAGCATCATCTTTCAGGATTTGAAAGAGCTCCACTGGAATTCCATCACCTCCATTAACTTTGTTCGTAGTGATGCTTTCTAAGGCCCACTTGACTTCACATTCCAAGATGTGTGGCTCTAGATGAGTGATCACATCATCATGATTATCTGGGTCGGGAAGATCTTTTTTGTACAGTTCTTCCATGTATTCTTGCTACCTCTTCTTAATATCTTCTGCTTCTGTTAGGTCCAGACCATTTCTGTCCTTTATTGAGCCCATCTTTGCATGAAATGTTCTCTTGGTACCTCTAATTTTCTTGAGGAGATCTCTAGTCTTTCCCAATCTGTTGTTTTCCTCTATTTCTTTTCATTGATCGTTGAGGAAGGCTTTCTTATCTTTTCTTGCTATTCTCTGGAACTCTGCATTCAGATACTTATATCTTTCCTTTTCGCCTGTCTTCTTTTCACAGCTATTTTTAAGGCCTCCCCAGACAGCCATTTTGCTTTTTTGCAATTCTTTTCCATGAGGATGGGCTTGATCCCTGTCTCCTGCACAATGTCATGAACCTCATTTCATAGTTCTTCAGGCACTCTATCTATCACATCTAGGCCCTTAAATCTGTTTCTCACTTCTACTGTATAATCATAAGGGATTTGATTTAGGTCATACCTGAATGGTCTAGTGGTTTTTCCTACTTTCTTCCTGACTCACATACAGTTTTCTCAGGAGGCAGGTAAGGTGGTCTGGTATTCCCATCTCTTTCAGAGTTTTCCACAGTTTGATATGATCCACAAGGTGAAAGGCTTTAGAGAAGTCAATGAAGCAGATTTTTTTTTTTTCCTTCCGGAATTTCCTTGCTTTTTCTATGGTCCATCAGATGTTGGTAATTTGGTCTTTGGTTTCTCTGCCTTTTCTAAATATAACTTTTACATGTGGAATTTCTCATTTCATATACTTCTTTAGCCTAGTTTGAAGGATTCTGAGCATTACCTCGATAGCATGTGAAATCAGAGCAACTGTATGATAGCTTGGACATTTTTTGACATTGCCTTTCTGTGGAATTGGAATGAAAACTGATGTTTTCCAATCCTGTGGCCACTGCTGAGCTTTTCCAAATTTGTTGACATACTAAATGCAGCACTTTCACTGCAGCATCTTCTAGAATTTGAAATAGCTCAGCTGGAATTCCATCACCTCCACTAGCTTTGTTTGTAATGCTTACTAAGGCACACTTGACTTCAAACTTCAGGATGTCTGGCTCTTGGTGACTGATCACACCATCATGGTTATCTGGGCCATTTAAGCCTTTTAAAAATAGTTCTGTGTATTCTTGACATGTCTTTTCAGTCTCTTTTGCTTCTGTTAGGTCCTTGCCATTTCTGTCTTTTATTGTGTCCATCTTTGAATAAAATGTTCCTTAGGTTCCTCCAATTTTCTTGAAGAGATCTCTAATCTTTCTTATTTTATTGGTTTCTCTGTTTCTTTGCATTGATAACTTAAGAAAGCTTTCTTATCTCTCTTTGCTTTTCTCTGGAACTCTGAATTCAATTGGGAGTGTCTTTCCCCTTCGCCTTTGCCTTTTACTTCTTTTCTCTGTTTGTAGTGTTAGTCACTCAGTTTTGTCCACCTCTTTAAGACCCCATAGACTGTAGCCTGCCAGGCGCCTCTGCCCATGGGAGTCTCCAGGCAAGAACACTGAAGTGGGCTGGCATCCCCTTCTCCAGGTTCTCTACTTGTAAGACCCCTCAGACTTTGCCATTAAAAAATTTTTTTTCCACTGAATTAGGCCTTCATTGTTGTGTGTGGGCTTTCTCCAGTTTCAGTGTTCAGGAGCTGATCTCTAGTTGCACTATAAAGGCTTCTCATTGAGGTCACTCCTTAATTGCCAAGGATGGTGGAGCAGAAGACCGTTCACGCATCTCTATGAGAATACCAAAATCGCAACTAGCTATTGAACAACCATTGGCAGTATGATGTTGGAACCTACAAGAGACAGATTCCCCACACTCAAGGACAAAGGAGAAGGGTAAGAGGGGCATAATCATGTTAAATTCAAATCCTATACCTATCAAGTGGGTGACCCACAAACTGGAGAACAATACTAGAAGAATTCTTGCCCTGTTGCAAAGGTTCTAGACCCCACATTAGAATTCCCAACCTGGGAATCCAGCAAAGGGACTGGAATTCTCAGGGAATCTGACTTTGAAGGCAAGCAGGATTTGATTACAGGACTTCCATAGGACTGGGTGAAACAGAGATTTTTGGAGGGTGTAAACAAAATCTCATGGGCACCAGGACCCAGGAGATGAAACAGTTACCCTACAGGAGACTGAGTCAGACATGCCTGTGAATGTTTGAAGGTCTCTGGAAGAGAAGTGGATCAGCAACTGCATGCTTCAGGGACAGAGACACTGGCAACAGCAGTCCTGGGAGGTGCATGTTGACATAAATCTTAGAGTTTGCTAATAACCATACCGTAGAGGCTGTAGACTCCAGGACTGGGGCTGCCTCAGGCCAAACAACTAACATGGAAGGAACATAGCCCCACCATTAGTCAGTCAGTCAATCAGTTCAGTTGTTCAGTCATATGCAACTCTTTACGACCCCGTGGACTGCAGCACATCAAGCTTCCCTGTCCATCACCAACTCCCAGAGCTTACTCAAACTCATGTCAACTGAGTCGGTGATGCCATCCAAAACATCTCATCCTCTGTTGTCCGTTTCTCCTGCCTTGAATCTTTCCCAGAATCAGGGTCTTTTCCAAGGAGTCAGTTCTTTGCATCAGGTGGCCAAAGTATTGAAGTTTCAGCTTGAACATCAGTCCTTCCAATGAATATTCAGGACTGATTTCCTGTAGGACTGACTGGTTTGATCCCCTTGCAGTCCAAGGGACTCTCAAGAGTCTTCTCCAACACCACAGTTCAAAAGCATCAATTCTTTGGCACTCAGCATTGTTTATAGTCCAACTCTCATATCCATACGTGACTACTGGAAAAATCATAGCCTTGACTAGATGTACCTTTGTTGGCAAAGTAATGTCTCTGTATTTTAAGTAGGTAATTGGATTAAAGATTTATTGAGCATTACTCTGCCAACCTGAGCAAGACCTAGTTTTTCCCACAGCCAGTCCCTCCTATCAGGAAGCTTATACAAGCCTCTTATCCTTATCCATCAGTGGGTAGACAGAAGCAAAAACTATAATCTTACAACCTTCAGAATGAAAACCACAATCACATATGATTCTACTTACTGTTTTCTTTTCAATCAGTCATTAAAGATAATCTCTAGGATGATCAGTATAATGTTGCATAGATTTTTTTTTTAACATGGAAGCATTGCTCTAGATTTAGAAGGGACTTAGGTAAAAGACACTTACTCCTTGGAAGAAAGGTTATAACTAACTGGATAACATATTCAAAAGCAGAGAGATTATTTTGCCTACTAAGGTCCATCTAGTCAAGGCTATGGTTTTTCCAGTAGTCATATATGGATGTGAGAGTTGGACTGTGAAGACAGCTGAGTGCTGAAGAATTGATGCTTTTGAACTGTGGTGTTGGAGAAGACTCTTGAGAGTCCCTTGGACTGCAAGAGATGCAACCAGTCCATTCTAAAGGAGACCAGCCCTGGGATTTCTTTGGAAGGAATGATGCTAAAGCTGAAACTCCAGAACTTTGGCCACCTTACGTGAAGAGTTGACTCATTGGGAAAGACTCTGATGCTGGGAGGGATTGGGGGCAGGAGGAGAAGGGGACGACAGAGGATGAGATGGCTGGATGGCATCACTGACTCGATTGACTTGAGTCTGAGTGAATTCCGGGAGATGGTGATGAACAGGGAGACCTGGTGTGCTGCAATTCATAGTGTCACAAAGAGTCAGACATGCCTGAGTGACTGAACTGAACTGAACTGAACTAGGTTACTTGTTGGGTGCTGAAGTGAATGCCCTTGTCCATGCCACCTGAGCTCCATGAAAGCATTTCTCTCAAAGATATGATTGCATCCCAGTTCACTGTGTCCCAAGTTCCTAATGTCATAAAGGCAATCTTTCTCCTTGGCTTTGCCTATGGCTTCTCAACAGCGTACACCTTTTTAAAATAGTTCTTTCTTCATAAACAGTGGGAGTCAGCTGACACATATTTTACTACTGGCTGAACAATCTGCACACTTTTTCAGCTTTAGTTTCAATTATAATGATTAAAATAGATTCTGTGTTTTAGAGCAATTGTAGATTCATAGCAAAATTTAGTGGAAGAAACAGAGTTTTCTCATTTACCTCCTATCCTCACAACCTGTTTACTATCAACATCCCCACCACAGTGGCGCATTGGTTACAACTGATGGTTCTACACTTGACACATCGTTACCACCTGGAGTCCACAGGGTTCACTCTTGGTGTTGCATGGTTTATGGGTTTGGATAAATGTATAATGACAAGTATCCATTGTGGTTTCAATTATTTTCTAAATGACACAGACTCAATGGAGAATGAAAAATGAGCTGATCTCTTTCTTTTAGGGACGCAGTAAAACCTTCCTGTTGAATCTGTTCCTGACTTTCTGCTTAAGCACAGCACCATAAAGAAAGGTTTCAGGAGGATTTATTTGAAGGGCAGCCTTGAAAGAATCTGGCTTATTAGGGGCCAGGTACAGTTGTGTGGGCACTGAGGGGCACTGAACTGGATATTCTGTCCTGGAAAACTGCTGCCCTGAAAATCAAACATAACAGATCTGATCTTCAGTTTGTATTTCTCATGTAGCTAGTTTCTTATGAAGTACTTGGTACATTATAAAAACAGAAAACAAGTATCTCAAAATCAAGGAGCTAGGGATGTGTGTGTGTGTGCATATGTGCATATGCATGTGTGTACATGTGCATGCATGTGTGGGTAGACATATGCATATATGTATATGTGTGTGAATGTATGTGTGTGTATGACTAGATATATATGTGTATTGGGGGAGTATATGTGTATCTGTGTGTGTGTAGAGGGGGGGGGTATATTTGGAGACTGACACATCACCTAAAGGTCACTATTACAGGAGTAGGTGTCATCATAAAAACTACCAGCATAAGAAGAAATGTTGGGGAGCCAGGGGTGAAGAAACCAACCTGGGAGCACAACACTTGTAGGGGCTAGAAAGGCAGAACTGGGCACTCCTGTCAGAAGAACAATGAAATGGGTGTCCAGAGGCCTAGGCTCCATAGGGTGACTGTATCCTTAAGCCTCAGCCTTTCCATGGGGCAACAAAGTCAAGGTATTATCTAGGGGACAGAACTAGATGACAAACACAAGAATGCTTATAAAGTACTATGTAGCATAGTCAAACAAATCATGAAGGAGAAAATCTGAGGTGGATGTAGGGTGGGAAGAAGGGAGAAACAAGGGTTTGGGGTAGAATCTTATTCTAGATATATTTGGCCCCAGGAATCTGGTCTGTGTGTCTGGTTTGGCTGGTCAGAAAGTACCAACCCTGGAGGTATAGGAACGAGTGAAGTCCAATAAAGGAAATGGTAGTGAAAACAGAACATCCATGCAGCAGTCTGTGTAAGGACTAAGGGGAGGGTGGTGAGGACAAGCATTAAACATAGTCTAGGGTGGGGGATAATGCTTTTGCATCCCTACTTCTTGCAGATATGACAGCAGTACCAACCAGGCTGTCAGGCACTCGTGAGCGTGAATTATTGCAAATTTGTCCTTGGAGGCTATGGTTCACTCCCTGTTCTTATAAGCCTTCATGACAGAAGTGTTATGTTATAAAACAAAAATTTAAAAATTATTATTGCACTAATTCTTCAAAGAAGCAAACCTCCAAACTCTGAAAACAAAAGATAAGTTGCTTGCCATGTCAATTTCCTTATTTTTTATTTCTGATAAAATGGTTTAAAGGCATGCATCGTTCAACTGATGACATTCACTTTAAAAGGGAATAGATTAACTTCATTTAAATCTACACAATAAATGAGTTACAGTTCATTTGTGAGTCATTTGCTTTTTTTTTTATCTTACGATAATACATTTCTGAGAATCATCATTGGCATCTAATGACATTGATAAAGCTGGTAAGATTATACATGCACACACATACCTTCCTAAGTTTTCAGTTGAAAGCTTATAGATCAGAGATCTGAATGTGTACCAGGATCTTACAATTTTATCTATTTTCCCTCAAGGGCTTGACAAGGCTTTTGCTTGGTTTACTTCTATGTGAGGCTCTGAAGGCTTTGAGCCCCCACTGATATGGCATCATTTATACTGTGTTTGAAATGACCACTGCTATATCTGTCCTGATGAGTTATTTCAAGGACACATGCTGCAAAAATGGATCTCGGACTGCTTTTCAAAGAGGATAATGAATCTTCCTGATATAAATATGAACTGTGAATCCATCCAAAGAGAATAGTCAATGAAAGCTTCCCAGAGCTGGTGAAATGAAAACTGTGATATATTAATATTTCCATATAAGTGAAACACTCTTGATTAAATAGTTTGCAGTAAAATGCCAAAAACTGATAGTGTAAAGTGGCATATCTTTAAAGAGAACACGGTTTTAGTCATATTTCTGGACCCAACAAAGGATACATTTCCACTGGCTGGTGTTGAGGTGTGAGAGAACTTCTACAGTTCAGGAGTAAGTTTCTTGGTCATCTTGAAGTCACAACACACTGGCAGATTCTTCCTGTTCCTGAGGACAAAGCTAGAAAAACAGTGAGAGCTGCAGGTGTGGAGACATCATGCTTTATGCGCCAACATGGACTTTGCCCTACTCCAAAACTTCCTGACCCATTCCTCTGACATCTTGGTAGTCTACCATGCACACATAGTCATGTGTATGATACACAATTGCCTACTTCCTTGGCTCCCCTTTGGGTTGGCAGCTATTTGGAAGCTGAAGCTCTTCTTGACCATCTTTGGTTTCTTGGCACTTGCTGTAGAAACTGGAATATTGGGATTTCTGTTGGTTGCATGAATGGAAACTACAGAACGTTGCATGGCTGCCAGGTGAGAGGCCACTCCGTTCACCACCTCACTGCATCCTCTTGCATATCTACACTGAGGGCCATCAACCCTTTGCACATATGAGGAAACAGGTAAGTGTTGTGGTCTTCTCCAGGCTCTCACTGTGGGTGTCAGATGGAGCTGGGCTGTGACTCTAATGTGCACCCAGAATGTCTGGGCTTCTCTTGTGCAGGCTTTGAGCTCTTTAGGTTCTGAGGTGTCATGGAAAGAACTTGGATCTTTTAGTCACAAGACTGGTGTTTTGGTCAAGGCTCTGCTGCCAACCTGCCTTAGGCGCATCACTGAGCTTCTGCCTCACTCTAGGGGGCAGGCGTTGGGAGGGAAAGTGCCTGTGGCTCAGAGGATTGTGCAATGAGAATGAGTATGTAGAGCAGCATGAGGGGCTGGGGAAGGTCCCATCTCTGCTGCTATCTCTGCCTTCTTGCTTTCCAGGCCCTAGGGTTGTAGAAATGAATTAATTTTTTGAATACAAAAATCTAAATGACTTTAGAAAAAATTCTCTACCATGTGCACCCTGAAGGTTTTGTTGTTGTTTGTTTGTTTTAACAGATTTTACTCATGTGACAAATGGATCTCCCAGTCAAAGCCAAGTCACCCATCTCTTTGCAATGTCCATGCAAAGAGAATTGAAGTAACAGACCACGTCCATTTTTTGGTTGACTTGTCTTTGCTCCTAGGCCTTTGCTTCTTCCTCACCATCTTCTCACACCTTGGCTTATAGTTACTTCAAATTAACCAGAAGTTTAAACTTCAAATCATTCAGAATAAAGAGGCCCCAGAGCTGTGAAATTCATCCTAAATTTTTTTAGCAAGAGACAGAGGCCTCTCTGAGCAATGTGAATTGACAAATAGCCAGGCCATCCCTGACCACTAAGAGTAGAAGTGATTAGAGCTTGAGATGGACATGAGAGGATAGCCAGAGGTCTGCTTGGAGGGACAGCAGATATCAAAATCCATTGTACCTAGACCTTCAGACTGTTTCTAAGACACACAAAGAGAGCCAGTTTCATGACTTTTCCACTGATTTTTGAAGCAGACCCATTTCATTTCTGTCCTTACTTTCCAGGAAGCTGTGACTCAGAGATAGTGTACCTGGTGCTTGACGCTGTCTGAGTTTGAATTCGGGTCCCATCATTTAGGAGCTGTGTCACCTTGGACCAACTACTTAATTTCTCTGAGCCTCATTCTTTTATGTTTAATTGGGAAAAACTGAGGAATCTGCCTGATAAGTTTTCGGTAGGCCAGTGTTCAAATTCTGGCTAATTTGTTTCATGTCCTTAAGGAAGTTTTGGTGGCTCTCTGGTAATATCCGTAGAGTGAAAATGTTGGAATAGATATTTCTTCTCCTGTGCCCAGCTACACTGCAGGCTATTCAGTTCACAAAGTCATCTGCAAAGATCTTATTGTTGTACAAATTGAAATAAATCGAGTAACCACATGTGAGATGCACTTTCATTTACATCATCTCACATAATTATACAAACATCTCAGGTCTGGTTGCTGAAGATTTGTCTCAAGTGGACATGTGCATCTCATCAAATATAAAGTTTCGTCATCAAAGGATGAAACACATTCCCTTCAGTGCATTTTAATTTGACTCTGAAACCATCCTGAAAGAATAAACCCATTGGTCAATGACCTCCTTGTTTCCATCTTTCTTCACTTTTGAAATCTTATCCAAAAGCAGATCTGAAATAGTTAAAGATGAGATGGAGGTCCCCCGCCAGAGGCCAGTGGAGTCTGACCTAAAGGAACTTCGCTGGGAAGATTGAAGTTCTGAGGACATAGTTCCTGGTTTATTTGCCACTGTTCAGTTACATGACTTCCATGTCTTTCAGGGCAGTTAGCGACTTTAGCCCAGTTCAGTCTGGTGTGAGCCTGCATAAAGATGCTATTGTTTCATCAACCAGTGAAGACAAGGATTCCCAGAGAGGTTGGGCCTTGGTCATTTTGGGGGGCGGTGGGGGGGGCAGTGAGTGCAGTGAAGTGGCAGAGATACGTGTCCTGGCACACTTGTCCCCAGAGTATGGTTCTTTCTGCTCTTTATTTCCTCTGCTCCCACTTATGGTTGTTTTGCAACTCCCATACCACTGAGACTGACTTTGCATCCCTAAGCAGTCAAACTAACCTCAGAGGTTTCTATTCCTAGTTGGCCTACAACTCCAGGAAGACCCAAAGACAGATGGTGTCATTGAGATGAGTATGCAATCCCTCAGGTGTTATCTTGGAATAGAATCATGCATGTGCATATGCCCAAGATGTGATACATGTGTTACATAGTACTCATTTAGAAAAATGTCCATTTCACCCCTGGATAGTCCTTGAAGGTTTATAAAGTACTCTCCTATATGATTGACATTTAATCACTACAATTCCTCCAGGAGGTAGGTATTCTAATCCCATGTACAGGCCAGAAGCAGTGCCAGACCTAGGTGCCCAATCCTTACCCAAGTCCTAGGGCACAGGAGCAGAGGTCTGGGTCTATTATGCATCTTCTCACCAGATCAGGTGCCAGGCTTTCCTTCCACCAGGATTCCTCCTATTCAGTGCCCTAGGGGCAGAGTAAATTCTCAAGACCAGGAAGAAGTGAAGAACAATGCCTGGGCTGAGGACATATCTCCTAACATAAGACTAACTAAATTAGAAATCAGAATATTGCTGGAAGCAAACACTGACTGAGTTATCTGCCCAGCTCTGTTGCAGCCTCAGATACACAGAGCCACAGTGTGGCTCAGAGGAGGGGATGAGGGATCATGTTCAGGACCCTCAAACTCCATATTTTGGCCATCTACTTAATGCTTCAGGTTTCCCATTTGCAGGGTGGGATGGCAGTGTGAATTGGTTGAGATATGACTGGCATAAGGCCTGGGCCCAGGCAAGTTCTCGTACACTGTCTTTTTTTTTTTTTTTTCCAAATTAAGCACTCTTTTACACTATTTTATTTTACCTTTATTAAAAAAATAAAAACTATTTTTAACAATATTTTATTTGTTTTGCCACACATCAACATGAATCCACCACTGATGTACACATGTTCCCAACCCCGAAACCCCCTCCCACCTCCCCCACACACACCATCCCTCCAGGTCATCCCAGTACACTGCTAGCCCCAAGCATCCTGCACCCTGCATCAGTACACAGTCTTTATTCCTCCTGCCATTTTTGTTCCTATTTTGTACTGGACTCCCACAAGGCCTCTCCTTGCCATCCTTGATTTGCTTTGTTTTTCACTTTCTGTGGTTGCATTTTTTTTGTAAGCACACACTGTTCATCTATATTAGACATGAGTATCCTATAATCACTGCAGCCATCCCTCCAGAATATCTATTAGAGACCTTCTGGACAAGGTGATCTCCTAAGGGACCTAAACAGCCCTTGTGATACCAGATTATCAAGCAAGATGTGGTGTATCAGATGTCAGGGTGGCATTAACAGGGTACTTCCCATGCCTCCCATAGGAGGTGGTACTTTACACTCTCATAAGGAATCATCATGATACTGCCCATACTAGGGCTGGGAAGAATGCCCATTTGCTGCACCAGCCTAGTGTGGTTGCTAAACACCTGCAACGGAGTCCAGGTATGTATTTCTCTTCTCCATCTTCTGGTTTCTTGATGCTTTTGGTATCTGCTGGATACGTGGATTTCCATACTGCTTACTGATTGATGGATTTTCCTAGACTTCATAGATTATTTGTGATCCTGGGGCCAACTTCTCCATCTGTCCTCCAGCCCTTTAACCTCCTTTGACAGAGTGGCTGTAAAGCATCAATTGGAAAACAACAATGAAATGAATTTCTTATAGCTCAGCATGGTCCAGAAGTAGAAAGATATTTTGTTTGTATGTTTCTAGCTTCTGTCATTCTCTTTCTTTTTATGATGGTTAACCCTAAGCCTTATCACTAGTAAATATAACCATGATGTTGGTAGTCACTGGCCTTACAATAATTATTTAAACATCCTAAGACTTACCCCTTTGTCACTTGAAGCTTTCTAGAACTGCATATCTATTGTCCCTCCGTAGATGACCACCAACATCCTTGGATCTGTTTCCCTCTTCTCTTTAGATCCAGAGTCAGGCACTCATTTAAAATCAATCTGTCCAAACTAGATCCTCCTGGATCCCCCACACCTGAGAAGAGTATCCCAGTGGTCCAGTAAAGGTCATTTAGGCTCCTCCCACTATCCCTCTCCCCATGTACAGTAAATGATCAATCTGCTTTGTATATTTATTTACTTTTTGGCCCTGCTGAGCAGCTTGTGAGATCTTAATTTCTCCAACCAGGGATTGAACCTTGGCCTTGGGCAGTAAAGCCATGCAGTCTTAACCACTGGGCTGCCAGAGAATTCCCCTATATTATTTTCTCACACCCTCTTTTCCATTTCCATCCCTATTCCTTTATCCCAGTATTTTTATTTTACATTTAGATAATTGAAATAGCCAAATAGAGAATCTTAATTTCTACAAGCTCACCTGTAGTTTATTGCTTTGCAGTCGTTCTTTCCCAACCATCCCATAAATGCTCTGAGGATTATTTGCAAAATTTATTTTTTTTCAACAAATAAGATATTTTACTTGTCACCATTAAAAATCTGCATTTTAAACAGATTCTTGGACTGGTGGCTTATATCCATCATCCTCTTCAACTTTAGCACCTGTCTTACCCCTAGCAGCTTTTCCATATCTACTACCTTCAACATGTAACTCCGTGAGTTTTCCCAGTTCAAATTTGGACTTCTTCAGAACTTTTTCTCTTCTAATGAAGACATCATGGAGCGGGTAAATAGATTGGCAAGCTTTTTCTATGTCTTTGCCAATGCTATCTGGAATCAATTTATTGACCAACTCTTTCAAGTCATTTGTCAGCACATTTCAGGTCATGATTTCCATCATCTTCTTGCAAATCTGGTGCACCTGTTGGTGCCGGGCATAAGAAGTCATCTGAATCTGATTGCTGCATATTTTTTATTATAACCCACACAAAACAGATGAAGCAAGTAACCATTGGTAGTCTTGACATCAACATGAGCTTTAATCATGGTTTGCCATTTTTTGATCCATGCCATGGAAAGATCAATGCTATGAAAATTAATTAGAATTTTTTGCCCTGAACATCCTCAGTAATTAGTTTGAGTTTTCTAAATGCAACGTCATTATTGTGCAGATCAGCAAGACTCACTTCAAAAACATGCCCCTTGAGGTCATCAGATGCAATTTTGGTTCCTTGAGATCTTGTGACCAATGTTTTACCAATATTCCTTATATTGAGCATAGCTGATGCTTTCACATTACACCAATCTTTTTTAGAAAATGGTTCAACCACTTTCTTCTTGGTTCCCCTTTTGCCTCCTTTCATAACGTGCTTGTTCTTGCCAACCACCATGGTGCTGCTCAGAGAGCCAAAAAGAGCAAAATTCTTTATTCTTCTCGTATTATTCCCTTGCAAAATTATTTTTTTATTCTTATTGGTTTATTGGTTTAAATCCCAAGCCCTTACTGTGAGTGCAATAGGATATGCCTGACTTTGTGAAAAACATTTTCCAACACGTATCAAGAAATTCAAAGACACTGTTGTCCTTTGAACTAGTGATCTCCACTTTTTGGGAATCTAAGGATATAATCCAAACTGCAGAAAAATAGTTTTTGTGTCAAAAGATCCATTTTGCTACCTTATTCATCAACTTTATTGATAACATTGAAAATGGAGATAACATATATAATACAGGATGACATAAACAAAAAATAATTTGATTATAAGAATAATAGAAGACTTTTAAACTCTACTTGATAAACTTTGAGGAATATATTACATTTGCTCAATTTCCAAGTACAGAAGCTTCTCATAATATGAGAAAACACTCATGATGAATTATTTGAGAAATATCATACTGAAAGAATGCATATGTATTTATGCATTTGTGTATGTAATCTTTATAACTGTTTAACAAATTATTTTAAAATTATATATAGTAAAAAAGACTATGAGTAAACAAATTACAATATTGCCAGTGATTATCTCCAGAATATAGATTGTAGATAATTTCTTTTTAATTTCTTTTTTATGTCTTCCAAATTTTCAATGTAACAAGCATGTATTATTTTCACATGATTTATTTTAACTGCACTTGTGACTTAGTCAATTCTGTGCAGGTGTTTTAATGCCCAGATGTACTTCAACTTGGCTGCAGATCATTTTCAGGTTACCAAAATGCACATCTCTTTCTATGAACTCAAGTAACACTCATCACCTTTGTCACTAGTTGGGCATATCATATAACACAATATACTTTAACTGTTCGAGTAAGAAATTTTCTCCTCAGTTAAATTGTGAGCAAACAGGAAACATGGCTTAGGTATTGCTGTTCCCTCAACATTAAGCCAATTGATGTGTGGGAAAAAAAATTCTGGGGGAATAATCTATGTTAATAAGTATTAAGGCCTTTTAGTATTAAAGGACCATATAAGTAGCAAGTTACTCCTTGATTTGAAAGAAATAAGGGAAGAACATGAAGACTGGCATTGTTTAAGTCCTTGCTGGGGCAAGCTTGTTAATGGCCACCTGATTTTATGACTATTTTATATTCTTCCAAACAGTTGTATAGGGTAGGTGCTTTTGCTCATTCAGTAGATGAAAAGATGGAGGTCTTGGGGTGAAGGTCCCAAACTCTAGATCACACATCTAGTGAGTGTCAGTTCTAGCCATCGATCCAAGCTTGACTGGCTTCAAAGCTCACTCTCCTTCCGTTGATTTCTCACATGATAAATTCAGTTGCAGCAGAGACTTCTGACATGACAGACATACTCTCCCATCCCCCCTCCTTTCCTAGCCAGATGTGTGGTTAAGGGAAGCCTTATGAGAAAACAAAAGTCCAGCTTCCAGGTGTATTAAAATCCCCTGCATAATTAATATTGCCCTATGTATCACTGGCCCTGTCCATGATGCCAACTATCTTGCTGTTCACATTGTACACAGTGTTTGTTGAAGCCAGGTTAGGAAAGGTGCAAGCTAAGAGGCTGGAAGAAGATGCAAAGAGCTGTACAAACTGCAGATATGTTTATTCTCTCCTGGCTGATGCTGCAGCCATATCACAATGCTCTCCTCTCATGGCTGACCCAACAGACAGAGCCATGATGCAGCATGATGCTGCTGCTTTCTCAGGGAAGCTCACATATGTGTACAGAACATGACAAAGCAAGTACGTTGTGACACTCATGTGCAGTGGTATAAGCGATCTCAGCTGTTACATAATCATTATGTACAAAATCAGGGGCAAGAGAGCCTGACCACACCATCTTGGCTAATTTGCTCTTTCTCTACATTGTGTAGTTGAAATTAGTGAGAACTGAGCGTTCAGAGGTTGCCACATCACTTGCCTTTGGCAGACACTCAAAGACAGGCAGAGGAGTGGGAAAACTTTGTAATGAAGAACAAAGAAGGCTTCAGGGGTGCCTTGACTGGAGGCTACTGGCCCGAGGAAGCTGCAAGTGAGGTAACTAGGAGCAGGAGTCCATGTGGTTGGTTGGTCATAGATTGGAGGCAAGGGCAAAAATTATGGAGGTTGTCAATTATGTCAAGATGCGTGGAAGGCCAGGGGCAGAACTGCCTCCTTCATTCTGGCACTCTGGGAACCCACTCTGTTCCTGACTGAGAACACCAGGCCCCTCCGTCCCTCCTCCCCACCCCCTCCAGCCACACGGCCATTGCCTCCCTGGAACATGCACTTTAGGTGGTAAGAACACAGGCACAGGTCACCCCTAACAAGAAATCAACCCAAATTACTCAACCAACATTTCACACCAAGGACCAAAAAAAAAAATAAGAAGAAGAAGAGGGACCACAGATATGCAGATGATACCACCCTATGGCAGAAAGTGAATAGGAACTAAAAATCCTCTTGATGAAAATAAAAAAGGAGAGTGAAAAAGTTGGCTTAAAACTCAACATTCAGAAAACTAAGATCATGGCATCTGGTCCCATCACTTCATGGGAAATAGATGGGGAAACAGTGGAAACAGTGGCATACTTTATTTTGGGGGGCTTCAAAATTGCTGCAGATGGTGACTGCAGCCATGAAATTAAAAGACACTTGCTCCTTGGAAGGAAGGTTATGACCAACTCAGACTGCATATTAAAAAGCAGAGACACTACTTTGCCAGCAAAAGTCCATCTCGTCAAGGCTATGGTTTTTCCAGTAGTCATGTACGGATGTGCGAACTGGCCTATGAAGAAAGCTGAGCACCGAAGAATTGATGCTTTTGAACTATGGTGTTGGAGAAGATTCTTGAGAGTCCCTTGGACTGCAAGGAGACCCAACCAGTCCATCCTAAGGAGATCAGTCCTGAGTGTTCACTGGAAGGACTGATGTTGAAGCAGAAACTCCAATAATTTGGCCACCTGATGCGAAGAGCTGACTTATTGCGAGAGAGCCTGATGCTGGGAAAGACTGAAGTCAGGAGGAGAGGGGATGACAGTGAATGAGATGGCTGGATGGCATTACTGACTCAATGGAGATGAGTTTGAGTAAATTCCAGGAGTTGGTGATGGACAGGAAGGCCTGGTGTGCTGTGGCCCATGGGGTCACAAAGAGTCGGACATGACTGAGTGACTGAACTCAACTGATTCTTTACTTTTTTGTGCTTCATTTTGAATAAACTTTATTGACCTGTGTTTGTCTTTACTTCTCTTATCTTCACCTGTGGTTGATTTCAATTAAATGTATGCAATGAGTTCTTAGTCTCAAGACAGTAATTTCTTAGCTTTCAGAACATACATTTGAGCTTAAAAATTCAAATTATCTGTTGATATGCTTTTTTAAACTATTTTCCATCTTTTGCTTCATTTTTATTTAAAATATTAGTTTAACATATTAAATTAGTCTTTGTCTTATAATTTTAATAACTAAATCATCTGGATCTGCTTCTATTGACTATTTCTACTATTGATTTCTAATCATTTTGCCTGCATATTCACATATCTAGCATCCAGTGCATTTTTATTGTGCACTTTTCATATGAGTGATACATTTCAGAAGTTTTGGATTACATACTCTTTCTTCAAATCATGTTAAATAGAACACATGTACTCCTGTGGTGGATTCATGTCAATGTATGGCAAAACCAATACAATATTGTAAAGTAATTAGCCTTCAATTAAAATAAATAAATTTATATTAAAAAATAAAACATAAAATACAAAGGAATAAATAATTTTTTTTTTCTGGATGGAAATTAAATTACCAGTAAATCACCTTGATTTTCTTGAGATCTGGCTTTAAGATTTATTGAGGCAGGCATGTTTCACTAATTATCTTGTGTCTAGGGGGTGCATCTTATTTTTATACTGTGGGCATTTCTTGACCCTCAGTCATCAACTTGACTGCACTGGACTCAACATTACCCATCACTTTGTAGTCTCTAAAATATCAGCATAATTCACCATGAGCCAAGAAATCTCTGCTAGGCCTTCCAGACTAATATCATGCATATGAACAGTCTATGTTGAGGTCAAGAACTCAGTAAGAATTTTTATATGAATGCTAGGAATCCTATTGGAGAAGGCAATGTCACCCCACTCCAGTACTTTTGCCTGGAAAATCCCACGGATGGAGGAACCTGGTGGGCTGCAGTTCATGGGGTCGCTAAGAGTCGGACACGACTGAGTGACTTCACTTTCACTTTTCACTTTCATGCATTGGAGAAGGAAATGGCAACCCACTTCAGTGTTCTTGCCTGGAGAATCCCAGGGACAGGGGAGCCTATTGGGCTGCCCTCTATGGGGTCTCCCAGAGTCGGACACGACTGAAGCGACTTAGCAGCAGTAGCAGCAGGAATCCTTTACTGTACTGTTCCCCTTATTCCCTATCTTGCATATCACAAAGGAAGCTAAGATGAATGTGAAATTCTTCTTGTGCATTTCCATTCTCCCAAAGATAATAGCCCTACATAGTCATTGCTTTCAGTTTACAAGTTGTTGTCATATATTTTAACCGACTTCTACTCAGAATAGGAAAATGTATATTTGATACCAGCAATTTCAACTTGGCTATAACTTAGAAACTATGTTTGACCCTATACCTAGAATCGCTATGAGCATACTCACACATGTGTTTCTACTACATGTAGAATCGCTATGAGCATACATACGTGTGTTTTGGTGACTACTTCTGTTGTTCACTCGCCAAGTCATGTTTGACTCCTTGCAACCCCATGAACTTGCAGCACACCAGACTTCCCTGTTTCTCACTATTTTGTGGAGTTTGCTCGAACTCATGTCCATTGATTTAGTGAGGCCATGTAACCATCTCATCCTCTGTCATCTCCTTCTCCTGCCCTCAATCTTTCCCAGCATCAGAGTCTTTTCCAGTAAGTTGGCTCTCCACATTAGGTGGCCAAAGCATTGGAGCTTCAGCTTCAGCATGCCCTTCCAAAGTATATTCAGGGTTGATTTCCTTTAGGATTGACTGGTTTTATCTCTTTGTGACCCAAGAGACTCACAGGAGACTTCTCCAAAGCCACAATTCAAAGCCATTAGTTCTTCTGTGCTCAGCCTTCTTTATGGTCCAAATATCACTTATGTGTACTTAAGTACACTGTTACTGGAAAAAACATACCTTTGATTATATGGATCTTTGTTGGCAAAGTGATATCTCTGCTTTTTAATATGTGGCTTAGTTTTGTCATAGCTTTTCCTAGGATATCTGCAAATAATATATTTATTGCCATAAAGATGCATCCCTTCCCTAAAGTTGACCTACTCTCCCATATCTAAGAGTGAGGATTTTCTGGGTCATAGTGAGAGAGTCAGTTCCTAAGCAAGTTGATAGGAAGTCTGGGGTCACCAAGAAGGAGAGAGGGGTCTGGGGCTCTCAAAGATCAGATAGGGGCCTGGAATTCTCAAGGAGGAGGAAAGAACAAACATCATTTTATTTTCTCTACATTCCTTAGTCAAATTTTTTTTTTTTTTTTTTTTAAGAACAGAACTAATGATTACACAACAATTCAGTTTAAACTCTGTACTAAGGATTATATAACGACAATGCATCCTGCCTGAGGACAGTTTCTCCTTCTTGGAAACCTTCTGACTAATCCTGATATGTTAGAATGTATATTATGGGACTGGGTCTGGTAAAATTTATCTATTGTTAAATTCTAATCCTGTTATCTTACAATGCAAATTTGGGGAGTGGGTCTGATAAATTTTTTACGAGCTTGAGACATTATTTTGATTTATTACAATAACTAATTTGAAAAAGTATACAATTCCTTTGCTTAGAATAGCGAGAGAGGCACTCTCTGTCCCCCTTCTGATGTCTATGTCAGAAGCTTTATCTGCTCCTTTTTCACTTTAATAAAACTGTGCTACCTAAAAGCTCTTGAGTGATCAAGGCTGGTCCCTGGTACTGAAGCTAAATCTTTGGAGATCACAAATCTGACATCTTTCATCTTATCAATAGGATTTGTGTTACGTTCAGTTCAGTCACTCAGTTGTGTCCGACTCTTTGGGATCCCATGGACTGCAGCACTCCAGGCCTCCCTGTCCATCACCATCTCCTGAAGCTTGCTGAAACTCATGTCCATTGAGTTGGTGATGCCATCTAACCATCTCATCCTCTGTCTTCCCCTTCTCTTCTCATCTTTAATCTTTCCCAACATCAGGGTCTTTCCCAATGAGTCAGTTCTCCACATCAGGTGGCCAGAGCATCAGAGTTTCAGCTTCAATATCAGTCCTTCCAATGAACATTCAGGACAAATCTTGTTTAGGATAGACTGGTTGGGTCTCCTTGCAGTCCAAGGGACTCTCAAGAGTCTTCTCCAACACCATAGTTCAAAAGCATCAGTTCTTTGGCACTCAGCTTAGTCCAATTCTCATATCCATAAATGACTATTGGAAAAACATAGCCTTGACGAGAACTTTGCTGGCAAAATAATGACTCTGCTTTTTAATATGCTATCTAGTTTGGTCATAGCTTACCTTCCAAGGAGTAAGCATCTTCTAATTTCATGGCTGCAGTCACCATCTGCAGTGATTTTGGAGCCCCCCAAAATGAAGTATGCCACTGTTTCCCCATCTATTTTCCATGAAGTGATTGGACCAGATGCCATGATCTTAGTTTTCTGAATGTTGAGTTTTAAGCCAACTTTTTCACTCTCCTCTTTTACTTTCATCAAGAAGCTCTTTAGTTCTTCTTTGATTTCTGCCATAAAAGTGGTGTCATCTGCATATCTGAGGTTGTTGATATTTCTTCCAGAAATCTTGATTTCAGCTTGTGCTTACTCCAGCCCAGCGGTGCTCATGATGTACTCTGTATTTAAGTTAAATAAGCAGGATGACAATATACAACCTTGAGATACTCCTTTTCCTATTTGGAACCAGTCTGTTGTTCCATGTCCAGTTCTAACTGTTGCTTCTTACCTGCATATAGGTTTCTCAAGAGTCAGTCAAGTGGTCTGGTATTCCCATTTCTGGAAGAATTTTCCACAGTTTACTGTAACCCACACAGTCAAAGGCTTTGGTATAGCCAATAAAGCAGAAACTTTTTTTTTTTGAACTCTCTTGTTTTTTCAGCGATCCAAAGAATGCTGGCAATTTGATCTCTGGTTTCTCTTCCTTTTCTAAATCTAGCTTAAATATCTGGAAGTTCATTTTTCATATACTGTTGAAGCCTGGCTTGGAGAATTTTGAGCATTACTTTGCTAACATGTGAGATGAGTGCAACTGTTTGGTAATTTGAACAGTTTTTGCCATTGCCTCTTTTTGGGATTGGAATGAAAACTGACCTTTTCCAGTCCTGTGGCCACTTCTGAGTTTTCCAAATTTGCTTGCATATTGAGTGCATCACTTTCACAACATCATCTTTTAGGAATTTTAGAATCTTTTAGGATTTGTATATATTTACTTTAATCATTAAGAAAAACCTAGTTGGAAGCACTGATAGATTTTCTCTTCATGGCCTCTAAAATCACTGAGGATGGTGACTGCAACCATGAAATTAGGAAGCGATTGCTTCTTGGCAGGAATGTTATGACAGACCTAAGCAATGTATTAAAAACCAGAGTCATCACTTTGCCTACAAAGCTCCATACAGTCAAACCTACAGCTTTTCCAGTAGTCATGTGTGGATGTGGAAGTTGGACCATAAAGAAGACTGAGATTTAAGAACTGATTCTTTTGAACTGTGGTGCTGGAGTAGACACTTGAGCATCACTTGGACCACAAGAAGATCAAACCAATCAACTGGAAAGGAAATCCATTTTGAATACTCATTGAAAGGATTGATGTTGAAGCTGAAACAACACTACTTTGGCCACCTGATGCGAACAACTCACTCAGTGGAAAAGACCCAGATACTGGGAAAAATTAAGGGCAGGGGAAGTAGGGATGACAGAGGATGAGATGGTTGGATGGTATCACCCATTCAATGGACATTAACTTGGACAAACTCCAGGGGATGGTGAGGAACAGAGAAGCCTGATGCGCTACAGTTTATGGGGTTGCAAACAGTCAGACACAACTGTGGGTTCAATCCTTGGGTCAAGTAGATCCCTAGGAGAAGAGAATGGCAATCCACTCCAGTATTCTTGCTTGGAAAATCCCATGGTCAGAGGAACCTGTGGGCCTATGGTCCATAGGGTCACAAAGAGTCAGACATCACTGAAGCAACTTTGAACAACAAAAAATCATTAATAGGTACTGCTGCACAGTTTTTCAAAGTAGTTGTTCTACATATATTCACCAGCAAAGAAAATTTCAGTTCTAATATCTTCAATATTCTTTAATACAGCCTTTTATGAAACATTCTATCATTTTTTCTTGAGTGTATATCAGTATGTCATTGTGGTCTTTTCAAATGGATGAATTAGACATTCACAAGGGAAATAACAGACATTGACCTACCTTTACATCAAGAATAAAAACAGATTCTTGATGGGTCACATACCTGTTTATGAAAGGTAAATATGCAAAATTTCTTTAAAGAAATACAGAAGAATATTTGAGTAGACAACATGTGTTTAAATAGGTCCCTGACTACAAAGGAAAAGACTGATAAATTTGACATCAAAATTAAGAACTTCTATTTGCTGCCACAACATTAAGAAGGGCGAAAAGCAAATCACATATAGATAAGACTCTTTGTGACCCCATGGGCTGTAGCCCACCAGGTTCCTCTGTTCATGGAGTAGGCTGTTTGCATCAGGTGACAAAAGTACTGGCACTTCAGCTTCACCATCAATCCTTTCAATGAGTATTCAGGATCAATTTAAGATTTACTGGTTTGATCTCCTTAAAGTCCAAGTGACCCTCAAGAATCTTCTTCAGTACCACAGTTCAAACTCATGCACTCTTTGGTGCTCAGCCTTTTTTATGGTCCATCTCCACATACATACATGACTACTGAAAAAGGCATAGTTTTGATAATATGGACATCTGTTGGCAAAATAATGTCTCTGCTTTTTTAAATATACTGCCTAGGTTTGTCATACCTTTTCTTTCAAAGAGCAAGTGTCTTTTAATTTCATAGCTGCCATCATCATCTATAGTGATTCTGGAGCCTGAGAAAATGAAGTCTGTCACTGTCTCCACTGTTTCTCCATCTATTTGTGTGAAGCGATGAAGCTGGATTCCATGATCTTCATTTTTTGAATGTTGAGTTCTTTCACCCTCTTCTTTCACTTTCATCAAGAAGCTGTTCAGTTCCTCTTCACTTTCTACCATAGGGTGGAGTCATCTGCGTATCTGAGGTTGTTGATATTTTATTGATATTTTGTTGGTATTTTATTTCTCCCAGCAATCTTGATTCCAGTTTGTGCTTCATCCAGCTTGGCATTTCACATGATGTTCAGTTCCATTCAGTTCAGTTGCTCAGTCATGTCTGACTCTTTGTGACCTCATGGACTGCAGCATGCCAGGCTTCCCTGTCCACCACATGCTGTACTTTGCATCTAAGTTAAATAAGTAGGGTGAAAATATACAGCCTTGATGCATTCCTTTCACAATTTTGAATGAGTCTGTTTTTCCATGAATGTTTCTAACTGTTGCTTCATGACCTGAATTCAGGTTTCTTGGGAGGCAGGTAAGAAAAGTAAGTTATTAAAAAGTCTATGAATCAATAGATGTGAAAATAAATAAACATGATTTATTACCATTTATTCAATTTTTTTTCTCTATTTTTTTTCTTTGCAGAGACGTCCCATGTCTTTGATCAAATTTATTTCTTGGAATTTGAGTCTATGCTTTTATAAATTATATCATATTTTAAAATATTTTTAACATTACTTTTCATTAAAATAACAAATTGAGATAATGGTGGCTCAGAGGTTAAAGCATCTGTCTCCAATGTGGGAGACCCAGGTTCAATCCCTGGGTTGGGAAGATCCCTTGAAGTAGGAAATGGCAATCCACTCCAGTATTCTTGCCTGGAGAATCCCACGGACAGAGAAGCCTAGTAGGTTACAGTCCACGGGGTCGCAAAGAGTCGGACACTACTGAGCAACTTCACCTCACCTCACCTAATGCTAAAGCTGAAACTCCAGTACTTTGGCCATCTCATGCGAAGAGCTGACTCATTGGAAAAGACTCTGATGTTGGGAGGATTGGGGGCAGGAGGAGATAGGGACGAAAAGGGTGAGATGGCTGGATGGCATCACTGACTTGATGGACATGAGTCTAAGTGAACTCCGGGAGTTGGTGATGGACAGGGAGGCCTGGCGTGCTTCAATTCATAGGGTCACAAAGAGTCGGAGACAACTGAGCAGCTGAACTGAACTGAATGTTACATATTGACATTGTATCCAGCAACTTTTTACAATAATAAGATATTAGTCAAAGAATAATACATAAGAAATCAACTAAGAGTTCAGTGATAATGGATAAACTGATGAAGATCTGAATGAGAATCTGTGATTGAGAATTAGCTGAGGCTCCTCTGCCTCTGAATGAGAATCTGGGATTTGTTTGGGACAGCTCTGTTCCATGTGTCTCGTTCCCATACACAGGACAGAGGGACAGACAAATCCAATATATATTCTCTGCTGGGAGGAAGTAAAAACCTCACAGATGGCTCAATCATAAAACTCCCAAAGCCTAAACACATCATTACTTTCTGCCCATGTTCCCCTTGCTGAAGCAAGTCCTATGGCCATGTTCAGTATCAATGAAGTAGGGAGGCCTGCTTCTTCCCAAGAGTTGAGGAAAAGTAGCAAATACTTGCTGGTATTGTTGTTGTTCAGTCGATAAGTCATGCCTGACTCTTTGTAACCCCGCAGACTGTCCTTCACGATCTACTGGAGTTTGCTCAAATTCATGTCCATTGAGTCAGTGATGCCATCCAATGCTCTCATCCTCTGCTGTCCCCTTTTCTCCTTTGGCTTTCAATCTTTCCCAAGATCAGAGTCTTCTCCAAAAAGTCAGCTGTTTGCATCAGGTGACCAAAGTATTGGAGCTTCAGCTTCAGAATCAGTTCTTCCAGTGAATGTTTAGGACCAATTTCCTTTATGACGGACTGAATTCATCTCCTTGCAATCCAAGGTACTCTCAAGAATCTTCTACAGCATTACAGTTCAAAAGCATCAGTTCTTCAGTGCTCAGCCTTCTTTATGGCCCAACTCTCACAACCATACATGTCTACTGGAAAAACCATAGCTTTGACTATACAGACCTCTGTTGGCAAAGTAATAAGTCTCTGCTTTTTAATATGCTGTCTTGTTTTGTCAAAGTTTTTCTTCTATTGAGCAAGCTTCTTTGAATTTCATGGCTGCAGTCACAATCTGCAGTGATTTTGGAGCCCAAGACAATAAACACTCTTACTGTTTCTGCTAGAAGGAGGTGGAAAATTCTGCACTGTCACTGTTACCCAATCTATTTGCCATGAAGTGATGGGACCAGATGCTTTGATCTGCATTTTTTGAATGTTGTGTTATAAACTTATACATATAAAGTATGGGATATATGGGATATATATACATACATACGTGGGATTCCCTGGTGACTCAGAGGTTAAAACGTCTGCTTCCAGTGCAGGAGACCCAAGTTTGATCCCTGGGCCAGGAAGATAACCTGGAGAAGGAAATGGCAAACCACTCCAGTATTCTTGCCTGGAGAATCCCATGGACAGAGGAGCTTGGTAGGCTACAAACAGTCCTTGGAGTCACAAAGAGTCAGACATGACTGAGTGACTTCACTTTCACTTTTCATACATACATACATACAAAAATATATACATACACACACACACACATACATAATTCAGTTCAGTTGCTCTGTCATGTCCAACTCTTTGCAAACCCATGAATCACAGTATGCCAGGCCTCTCTGTCCATCACCAACTCCCAGAGTTCACTCAAACTCATGTCCATCAAGTCGGTGATGCCATCAAGTCATCTCATCCTCTATCATCCCCTTCTGCTCCTGCCCCCAATCCCTCCCAGCATCAGGGTCTTTTCCAATGAGTTAACTCTTCACATGAGGTAGCTGAAGTATTGGAGTTTCAGCTTCAGCATCAGTCCTTCCAATGAAAACCCAGGATTTATCTCCCATGGACTGGTTAGATCTCCATGTAGTCCAAGAGACTCTCAAGAGTCTCTCCACACCATAGGTCAAAAGTATCAATTCGTCAGTGCTCAGTTTTCTTCAAAATCCAACTCTCACATCTATACATGACCTCTGGAAAATCCATAGCCTTGACTAGATGGACTTTTGTTGGCAAAGTAATGTCTCTGCTTTTGAATATGCTATCTAGGTTGGTCATAACTTTTCTTCTAAGGAGTAAGCACCTTTTAATTTCATGGCTGCAGTCACCATCTGCAGAGATTTTGGAACCCCCCAAAATAAAGTCTGACACTGTTTCCACTGTTTTCCCATCTATTTCCCATGAAGCGATGGGACCAGATGCCATATATATATATATTGCTATGGGTTTTATGTATATAATATATATTCAGCTTGCATGTATTATTTTTTTTAAAAATTGAAATAATATTCATGAGGGAGTTTAATGGGAGTTCATATGCAACTATTTTCCTATATCTTTTTCAGATTTTATAATCCAGGTTGATGGTTTGACAGATGAAGTTGCAAGTGATTTTTCTTTTTCCATTTTCTGGTAGAGTTTGTGTAAACCTTTTTTTTTTTTTTCTTTAATTATTTGGAAGAACTCACCATTCAGTACTCTGGGCCTACAAATTCTTTTGTGAATAAATTTCTTAAATTATGGATTAAACTTGTTTAATGCATATAAATTTATTCATATACTTTATTGATTAATGCCTGTTTCATCTGAGTTTTCAAATTTTCTCATATAAATTTCATACCTTTCAACAGTTTTTTTAAATTTTATTTTTACTTTATTTTACTTTACAATACTGTATTGGTTTTGCCATACATTGACATCTGCCACAGGTGTATACGAGCTCCCAATCCTGAATCCCCCTCCCACCTCCCACCCCATATCATCTCTCTGGATCATCCTTGTGCACCAGCCCCAAGCATCCTGTATCCTGTACCGAACATAGACTGGTGCTTCGTTTCTTACATGATAGTATACATGTTTCAGTGCCATTCTCCCAAATCATCCCACCCTCTCCCTCTCCCTCTCTCTCAGAGGCCAAAAGTCTGTTCTATACATCTGTGTCTCTTTTGTTGTCTTGCATACAAGGTCATCATTACCATCTGTCTAGATTCCTAATATATGTGTCAGTATACTGTATTGGTGTTTTTCTTTCTGGCTTACTTCACTCTGTATAATCGGCTCCAGTTTCATCCATCTCATATACACAATGGAGTATTACTCAGCCATTAAAAAGAATAAATTTGAATCGACAATTTTTTTTATGTCTACAGAATCTGTAGTTATGTTCCCATTAATTTCCTGATTTTGTCACCATATCTTCTCTTTCCCTCTCCCTCTCACTGTATTTTTCTATCTCTCTGTCTCTCTCTCTCAAGATTTATCACAAGTTTTTAAAAAATCATCTTTGCTTTGCTATCTTATATTTTCTTCTTTCCATACTTTTTTTTTTGCTTTGCTTTCATTTTTATTTTTCCATCTACTTTTCTTTTGCTATTATACTATCCTTTGAGATACCTGAGGTGACTACTTAGATCAGCTTGGCTGATCTCTAATATCATGACTATGGGGGTAGCCCCCAATTTGTGACTCTGTCCCAGTAAGATTGCTGAAAGAACTAAGCATGATGCCTTCCTCTTAGTCTTTATGTCTCAGGCTAAAAATGGTAAAATGTTCTAGGCTAAAATGCCACTGCAAATTTGAGGTCCTGAAGCATTTTCTTTCTTCAAACCTGGTGATCATTTGATCTTTCGAACTCTGGTGTCTTGGTGGCTTTGAATCTATTGTTGAACTCCCTCTATTATATTTTTATTTGTTGTACTTTTCACTTTCAGAATTTCCATTTGGCTTTCTTTAATAATTTATCTTTATTAACATTTCATGCTTAGGGAAATATTATTGTCATATTTTCCTTTATTTCTTTAAACATAGTTTCTTTAGATTTTTGAACATATTTTAAATGTCTGATTTAAACTCTTTGTCTAGTAATTTCAAAATCTATTCTTCTTCAAGGACTGTTTCAATTGATTGCTTTATTTTTTTCCCCTTTCCTGTATGTGGACTATATTTAATTTTTTTCCCATCTTGACTTTTTGTTGTTATTGTTGAAAAGTGGAATTTCAAGTAACATAGTGTGACAAATCTAGAATAAGATTTGTCTAACTCCCGAGAGTTTGTTGTTGCTGCTACTAGTTATAGTTGCTGGTGTTTATTTAATGACTTCTGAACTAATTCTGTATACTCTGCATTTTTGTTGCATGTGACCACTGACATCTCTACTTAAATTAGTGATCACTTAATGATGGCCAGAGATTTCCTGAATTTCCTGACACCAATATTATCTGTGTCTTTCCCAGGAGCTCTGTGTGTGTGTTGGGGTATATCTTCAAACCCAGACAAGGCCATGTACCACTCTGCCTTCACTTCCTGCTTGTGCACGTCTTTCCTAATCATATGCACAGCCCTGCATGTGTGCATGGCATTCTATATTTCTAAGAGTTTAAGACTCTTTAGAGTCCCTTGGACTGCAAGGAGATCCAACCAGTCCATTTTGAAGGAGATCAGCCCTGGGATTTCTTTGAAAGGAATGATGCTAAAGCTAAGTTGAAACTTCAGTACTTTGGCCACCTTATGCAAAGACACATTGGAAAAGACTCTGATGCTGGGAGGGATTGGGGGCAGGAGGAGAAGAGGACGACAGAGGATGAGATGGCTGGATGGCATCACTGACTCGATGGACGTGAATCTGAATGAACTCCAGGAGTTGGTGATGAACAGGAAGGCCTGACGTGCTGTGATTCATGGAGTCGCAAAGAGTCGGACACGACTGAGTGACTGAACTGAACTGAAACTGATGGAGCTTTTCAAAGTCATTTGAACATTTCACACCTTATTTTTTCCTCTTTAGGATTTTGATTAGTCTATTGTTTGCACTGAGTATTAGCTATTATTATTTTAGCATACCTTTAAACACTTGCTAGTATATATTTCAACAAACACATTGACCATCAGGAAACTAATATAAGCATTGGATCACCAATAAAATGAAGCCCTTCAGGTCAAGTATCCCAGGACATCATTAGATAGATCAAAAGAAATCATTTGGATATGACATTTCTCTAGCATCCGGTCCCATCACTTCATGGCAAATAAATGGGGAAACAATGGAAACAGTGATAGACTTTATTTTCTTGGGCTCCAAGATCACAGCAGATGGTGACTGCAGCCACGAAATTAAAAGATGTTTGCCTCATGGAACAAGAGCTATGACCAATTTAGACAGCATATTAAAAAGAAGAGACATTATTTTGCCAACAAATGTCCATCTAGTCAAAGCTATGGTTTTTCTAGTAGTCATGTATGGATATGAGTTGGACTATAAAGAAAGCTGAGCACCAAAGAACTGTTGCTTTTGAACTGTGGTGCTGGAGAAGACTCTTGAGAGTCCGTTGGACTGCAAGAAGATCCAACCAGTCCATCCTAAAGGAAGTCAGTCCTAAATATTCATTGAAAGTACTGAGGCTCAAGCTGAAACTCCAATACTTTGGCCACCTGATGCAGAGAACTGACTCATTGGAAAAGACCTTGATGCTGGGAAAGATTGAAGGTGGGAGGAGAAGGGGATGACAGAGAATGAGATGGTTGGATGGTATCACTGACTTGATGGACATTTAGTAAACTCCGGGAGTTTGTGATGGACAGGGAAGCCTGATGCAGAGGTCCATGGGGTTACAAAGAGTCAGACATGACTGAGTGACTCAGCTGAACTGAACTGCTCACTCTAGTATCGAGAATAAAAAGGCTATTATTTTCAATGCTACTACTGAGCCAGGAAGTGCATGATAGGAATAGTATAACTTAAAATACCACCAAGATTCATCTTACTTTTCTTGTATAAACACTCTTTGGGAATAAATACCTGCATGTATACATGCCATTGTTTACAGTATTTTCTACAGGTCATGGACTCCAGAAACTGGAATAACTAGGTTACATTGTTAGTAATCATGCAGTAATTTCTTGGGACAGAGTTTCTAAACCCTTTGCAATTACTCAAGTGATTAGAATACCTGAGAGATCTTTTGTTTTGTGATTTCTTCTTTGAGCCTGGATTCTGACAGATCTTAAATCCTTTAATATTGCCTGAGTTATAGATCTTTTGTTCTAAGGAATTGACTGTTGGTAGGCTACTGTGTAACTTCAGAACAAGAGTTAGTTACCAGAAAGACTAAGCCATGATTAGAAGGTTAGAACTTTCCGCCCACACCCACCTCCTCCTCTGAGGAGGAGGTTGAGTTAGTGATCAGTTGGGGATATGTGATGTAATTTCAGTAAAAATTACAAAAGTAGAACATTCAGGGAACTTCCAGGTTGCAAAGCACTTGGAGGTGCTGGAAAGCTAGTATAAACAGAGAGGGTAGGGATGCTCTGCAGCCCTCTCCATATCCCACTTTATCTATCAGTTCACTTGTATTTTTACTTGTATCCTGTATAATACATTGGTAAATGTTAAGTGTTGCCCCGAGCTCTGTGAGCTATTTTAACAAATTGTTAAAAACAAGGTGGTTATCAGTCAGAAGTATCAGCCATGGCCTGGGACTTGCAATTGGCATCTTAACTGGGGACAGTCCTGTGGGACTGAGCCTTAACTTGAGGGATCCGATACTAATTCAAGGTGGATAGTGTCAGTAGTGAATTGAATTGTAGGGTACCCAGTTGGTGCCATAGACTTGACTGGTGTGGAAATAGACCTTCACATCTAGTGTCAGAAGTATTAAGTGTGAGTAGAAGAAAGCAGTGAACTTTTCATAGGTGACTATCTTAAATTGACAAGTAGGTTTGGGATTAGAAAGTAAAATTAATCCTATAATGACTGTTTTATAATCTTTCTTTTTCTTTTAACATGAAAGCATTTTGGTTTGGGACTTAAAACATCCAACATCTTTATCTTAAATGACCTCATCATCATTTCTGGGAGAAACTTGTGGGAAATTGTGTGCATCAAACACTGCAGGACTATAATCCAGGGCTCATCACATTCCAGTAGATCTGTGACCTATTATTAACTGCCTTGAACTTTCATTTTCCATAGGAATGTAGAAAGTAGCTCTATTTGCTCTAACACAGTGTTAATTTTTATATGAATGAAATGCAAAATGTATCTTTCCCTTGGCTTGATTTGAGCAGGATCATAGATAGCACAGATCTATCATGGATGAACTTTGAAAGGTTAAAAGAGCCGAAAAGCTGCAAATTTCATTAACTAAACTACTGGCTGCCATATGAATGCAAGAGTAGCCAGACTGTCCTTCCTGGAGCACTTTTCTCTGGGTCTGTGCAGAGTACTAACAAAGTAAGATGAGCAGAGATTACTCAGCTAATTAACTGAAAGCTGAGAATAGATAATCAGGCCAAATGATCATTTTTGGTCTAACCAGGAAATGAATAATTGGAGAAGTCTCTGTTGAATGATGATTATTTTGTAGTGCTTGTATGTGGGGAATGATAGTATTTACGAATTGATTGTCATCTGGCAACAGAAAAAATGTCTAAAAGTGTAATGAACAAACAGCATGAAATTACAACAGACAGGAAGGAGTTCAAATTTTAGGCTAAGCAATACGTTTCCATATTTCATTTTTAGTATGCAAATTCTTTGGGGGGGGGGCGATATTAAAATTTCCTAATATTTCAATATAAATGGAATATCTTGACTAGTGGAAAAGCAGACTTATTGAAATTATCTGACCTAGTTTCCAGGCCTTTTATACCCGACCTAGCAAAAATGTGTTGGTGTGGGTCAGGAAATTGGTATCATACACCTTGCTTTGGCCTACTTCCCATGTGCAAAAGCATAGCACCATAGATGGGCACAGAGGCAGATTGAGAATTGCTGAATTAAATCTATTCTCTATGTCTGTTTCTCCACTGCTGCACTGTAAGTAAATTATTCAGTACCATTTTTTTTCCAGATTCCATATATGTGCCTTCAGTTCAGTTCAGCATAGTTGCTAGTCATGTCTGACTCTTCGCGACTCCATGAAACGCAGCATGCCAGGCCTCCCTGTCCATGACCAACTCCCGGAGTTCACTCAGATTCATGTCCATCGAGTCTGTGATGCCATCCAGCCATCTCATTCTCTGTTGTCCCCTTCTCCTCCTGCCTCAATCCCTCCCAGCATCAGAGTCTTTTCCAATGAATCAGCTCGTTGCATGAGGTGGCCAAAGTACTGAAGTTTCAGCTTTAGCATCATTCCTTCCAAAGAAATCCCAGGGCTGATCTCCTTCAGAATGGACTGGTTGGATCTCTTTGCAGTCCAAGGGACTCTCAAGAGTCTTCTCCTACACCACAGTTCAGAAGCATCAATTCTTCAGTGCTCAGCCTTCTTCACTGTCCAACTCTCACATCCATACATGACCACTGGAAAAACCATAGCTTTGATTAGATGGACCTTAGTCAGCAAAATAATGTCTCTGCTTTTAAATATACTATCAAGCTTGGTCATAAATTTTCTTCCAAGGAGTAAGTGTCTTTTAATTTCATGGCTGCAGTCACCATCTGCAGTGATTTTGGAGCCCCTCAAAATAAAAGTCTGACACTGTTTCACTGTATCCCCATCTGTTTCCCAGGAGGTGATGGGACCAGATGCCATGATCTTCGTTTTCTGAATATTGAGCTTTAAGCCAACTTTTTCACTCTCCTCTTTCACTTTCATCAAGAGACTTTTTAGGTCCTCTTCACTTTCTGTAAGGGTGGTGTCATCTGCATATCTGTGGTTATTGATATTTCTCCCAGCAATCTTGATTCCAGCTTGTGTTTCTTCCAGTCTAGCATTTCTCAAGATGTCCTCTGCATAGGACTTAAATAAGTAGGGTGGCAATATAGAGCTTTGACATATTCCTTTTCCTCTTTGGAACCAGTCTATTGTTTCATGTCCACTTCTAACTGTTGCTTTCTGACCTGCATACAAATTTATCAAGAAGTAGATGAGATGATCTGGTATTCCCATCTCTTTCAGAATTTTCCAGTTTATTGTGAGCCACACAGTCAAAGGCTGTCGTATAGTCAAGAAAGCAAAAGTAAATGTTTTTCTGGAACTCTCTTGCTTTTTTGATGATCCAGCAGATGTTGGCAATTTGATCTCTGGTTCCTCTGCCTTTTGTAAAACCAGCTTGAACATCAAGGAGTTCACAGATCATGTACTGCTGAAGCCTGGCTTGCAGAATTTTGAGCATTACTTTAGTAGCATGTGAGATGAGTGCAATTGTGTGATAGCCTGAGCATTCTTTGTCATTGCCTTTCTTTGGGATTGGAATGAAAACTGACCTTTTCCAGTCCTGTGGCCACTGCTGAGTTTTCCAAATTTGCTGGCATATTGAGTGCAGCACTTCACAGCATCATCTTTCAGGATTTGTAATA
>SJYC01066808.1:0-13843 GCA_006408675.1 Madoqua kirkii
CATTGCCTTTCTTTGGGATTGGAATGAAAACTGACCTTTTCCAGTCCTGTGGCCACTGCTGAGTTTTCCAAATTTGCTGGCATATTGAGTGCAGCACTTCACAGCATCATCTTTCAGGATTTGTAATAGCTCCACTGGAATTCCATCATCTTGACTAGCTTTGTCCGTGGTGATGCTCTCTAAGGCCCACTTGACTTCACATTCCAGGATGTCTGGCTCTAGGTGAGTGACCACATCATTGTGATTATCCAGGTCATGAAGATCTTTTTTGTACAATTCTTCTGTGTATTCTTGTCACCTCTTAATATCTTCTGCTTCTGTTAGTTCCATACAGTTTCTGTCCTTTGTTGAGCCCTACTTTGCATGAAATGTTCCCTTGGTATCTCTAATTTTCTTGAAGGAATCTCTAGACTTTCCCATTCTGTTCCTTTCTTCTATTTCTTTGCATTGATCACTGAAGAAGGCTTTCTTATCTCTTCTTGCTATTCTTTGGAACTCTGCATTCAGATGCTTATATCTTTCCTTTTCTCCTTTGCTTTTCATGTCTCTTTTTCCCATAGCTATTCGGAAGGCCTCCCCTGATAGCCATTTTGCTTTTTTGCACTTCTTTTCCATGAGGATGGTCTTGCTCCTTGTATCCTGTCCAATGTCATGAACCTCATTCCATAGTTCATCAGACACTCTATCTATCAGATCTAGGCCCTTAAATCTATTTCTCACTTCTATTGTATAATCATAAGGCATTTGATTTAAGTGATACCTGAATGGTCTAGCAGTTTTCCTTATTTTCTTCAATTTAATTCTGAATTTGGTAACAAGGAGGTCATGATTTGGGCCACAGTCAGCTTCTAGTCTCGTTTTGATTGACTGTATAGAGCTTCTCCATGTTTGGCTGCAAAGAATATAATCAATCTGATTTTAGTGTTGACCATCTGGTGATGTCCATGTGTAGAGTCTTCTCTTGTGTTCTTGGAAGAGGGTGTCTGCTATGACCAGTGCATTTTCTTGTTAGTCTCTGTTAGTCTTTGCTCTGCTTCATTCCGTATTCCAAGGCCAAATTTGCCTGTTACTCCAGGTGTTTCTTGACTTCCTGCTTTTCATTCCAGTCTCCTATAATGAAAAGGACATCTTTTTTAGGAGTTAGTTCTAAAAGGTCTTGTAGGTCTTCATAGAACCATTCAACTTCAGCTTCTTTAGCATTACTAGTTGGGGGATAGACTTGAATTACCGTAATATTGAAGGGTTTGCCTTGGAGACGAACACAGATCATTCTGTCATTTTTGAGATTGCATCCAAGTACTGCATTTCTGACTTTTTTGTTGACCATGGTGACTACTCCATTTCTTCTGAGGGATTCCTGCCTGCAGTAGTAGATATAATGTTCATCTGAGTTAAATTCAACCATTCCAGTGCATTTTAGTTTACTGATTCCTAGAATGTCAATGTTGACTCTTGCCATCTCTTGTTTGACCAGTTCCAATTTGCTTGATTCATGGACCTGACATTCCAGGTTCCTATGCAATATTGCTTTTTACAGCATTGGACATTGCTTCTATCACCGGTCACATCCACAACTGGGTATTGTTTTTGTTTTGGCTCCATCCCTTCATTCTTTCTGGAGTTATTTCTCCCCTGATCTCCAGTAGCATATTGGGCACCTACTGACCTGGGGAGTTCCTCTTTCAGTATCCTATCATTTTTCCTTTTCATACTGTTCATGGGGTTCTCAAGGCAAGAATACTGAAGTGGTTTGCATTCCCTTCTCCAGTGGACCACGTTCTGTCAGACCTCTCTGCCATGACCCGCCCATCTTGGGTTGCTCCGCAGGCATGGCTTGGTTTCATTGAGTTAGACAAGGCTGTGGCCCTGGTGTGATTAGACTGACTAGTTTTCTGTGAGTATATTTTTAGTGTGTCTGCCCTCTGATGCCCTCTTGCAACACCTACCATCTTACTTGAATTTCTCTTACCTTGGATGTGGGGTATCTCTTCATGTCTGCTCCAGCAGAGCGCAGCCACTGCTCTTTAACTTGGCTGAGGGGTATCTCCTCACAGCCACCCTTCCTGACCTTCAACGTGGTATGTCTTCTCTAGGCCCTCCTGCGCCTGCACAGCTACTGCTCCTTGGATGTGTAGTTGCTCCTCCCGGATGCAGCCCCTGGCCTTTGAGTTGTTGGCAGTATTCAGCTCCTCAAATTATAGATGAGAGGCCTCTATTTTCTCGCTAGCTGTAAGATGAGGGTCAATCTGACTTGTAGAATTCACCAACCTTCCTTGGCTTGTGGTTCTTCTCTTCATCTGCAGGTTGCATCTCTCTGACCACAGCTAGGAAAGGTTCTCATCTTTTAATAATTCATGTGATTAGCAATTTCTCTGGTGGATCCAGTACTTAAGAATCCATCTTGCAATGCAAGGGACACAAGTTGTATCTGTGGTCAGGGAAGTAAGGTCCCATATGTTATGGGACAACCAAGCCTGGCACTGCAACCACCAAAGCCCTCAAGCTCTTTATCCCATATGTTGCAGCTACTGAGCCCATGTGCCACAGTTAGAGAGCCTGTGTACTGCAACAAAAATCCCACATGATGCAACAAAATTCTGCTTGCCACAACTAAGACCTAAGATGCAGCCAAATAAATAAATGAAAGTGAAAGTGTTAGTCACATAGTCATATCCAATGCTTTGTGACTCCATGGACTGTAGCCAGGCTCCTCTGTCCACAGAATTCTCCAGGTAAGAATATTGGAATGGATAGCCATTCCCTTCTCCAAGGGATCTTCCCAACGCAGGGGCTAAATCTGAGTCTCCTAAATTACAGGCAGATTCTTTAACAAACAAATAAATACATATTAAATAAATAATTTATGTTACTCTACTGGGCTCATGAGGGTGACCCAGGATAATCTCCACATCTGAAGGTCTATAATCTTAATCATATCTGCAAAGTCTGTCACCTATGGTATCATATTCACAGAGATTAGAGTATGTATGGTAATTTCTGAAGGATTTTATTCTGCCTACTTTTTTCAACCTCTGTTTTAGTCTTTAACTTCTATTTCAGTCTTTAACCTGTCAGAATTTGCAGTTCACATGCATTGAATGTCCAGAAGAGGCTTGACACTTAGTAGGTTCACAATGAGTGTTTATGGGGTATAGGAATGGATGTTGTGTGAGATTACTGTCTTCAGTATATGGGTCTGTGTTTTGCAACAGACTTTCCTTGGTTCAACATTCCTGCAATCAAAGATTAAATATTTCTGTTTTTATCCCAGCTCCTGGAAACCCAACTCCCATACCCAGGCCCTCATATAAGACCAGTAAACTTGCATCCTGGTATTATGGGCAGAAAAGCCACATTTCTGACCAACATTTCAAGCCTTGGGATTACTGCAGTCTGGCAAGTGAGATGGCAAAATGATGCATGTGAGTTACTCATCATTCAATAAATGAAAGTGAAAGTGTTAGTCACATAGTCATATCCAATGCTTTGTGACTCCATGGACTGTAGCCAGGCTCCTCTGTCCACGGAATTCTCCAGGTAAGAATATTGGAATGGATAGCCATTCCCTTCTCCAAGGGATCTTCCCAACGCAGGGGCTAAATCTGAGTCTCCTAAATTACAGGCAGATTCTTTAACAAACAAATAAATACATATTAAATAAATAATTTATGTTACTCTACTGGGCTCATGAGGGTGACCCAGGATAATCTCCACATCTGAAGGTCTATAATCTTAATCATATCTGCAAAGTCTGTCACCTATGGTATCATATTCACAGAGATTAGAGTATGTATGGTAATTTCTGAAGGATTTTATTCTGCCTACTTTTTTCAACCTCTGTTTTAGTCTTTAACTTCTATTTCAGTCTTTAACCTGTCAGAATTTGCAGTTCACATGCATTGAATGTCCAGAAGAGGCTTGACACTTAGTAGGTTCACAATGAGTGTTTATGGGGTATAGGAATGGATGTTGTGTGAGATTACTGTCTTCAGTATATGGGTCTGTGTTTTGCAACAGACTTTCCTTGGTTCAACATTCCTGCAATCAAAGATTAAATATTTCTGTTTTTATCCCAGCTCCTGGAAACCCAACTCCCATACCCAGGCCCTCATATAAGACCAGTAAACTTGCATCCTGGTATTATGGGCAGAAAAGCCACATTTCTGACCAACATTTCAAGCCTTGGGATTACTGCAGTCTGGCAAGTGAGATGGCAAAATGATGCATGTGAGTTACTCATCATTCTTTTTTAAAAAATAAATTTATTTATTTTAATTGGAGGTTAATTACTTTACAATATTGTATTGGTTTTGCCATATACCAGCATGTATCTGCCACAGGTATACACGTTTTCCCCATCCTGAATCTCCCTCCCTCCTCCCTCTCCGTAACATCCTTCTGGGTTGTCTCAGTGCACCAGCCCCAAGCATCCAGTACCATGCATTGAACCTGGGCTGGAGACTCATTTCATATATGATATTATACATGTTTCAATGCCATTCTCCCAAATCATCCCACCCTCTCCCTCTCCCACAGAGTCTAAAATACTGTTCTATACCTCTGTGTCTCTTTTGCTCTCTTACATACAGGGTTACTGTTACAATCTTTCTAAATTCCATATATATGCATTAGTATACTGTATTGGTGCTTTTCTTTCTGGCTTACTTCACTTTGTATAATAGGTTCCAGTTTTATCCACCTCATTAGAACTGATTCAAATGTATTCTTTTTAATGGTTGAGTAATACTCCATTGTGTATATGTACCACATTCCTTAAAAAACTGGGAATAGAACTGCCTTATTACTCAGCAAACCCACTGCTGGGCATACACATGGAGGAAACCAGAACTGAAAGAGACACGTGTACTCATCATTCTTGTTGACTTTTTTTCTAATGTGTGAAACTGACATTTCACAACTCAAGGCACACAAATCCATTGATAAAGTTCACAAATTTCTTATTAACTCCACTGAGTTTATTGATGCTGTGCAGAAAAAAATAGTAGGTTCTTTGATTCTGCAAATGATAGAGTGAGTGACTATAGCCTTATTCTGGCAGTTTGCAACATGCAGCAATTATAATTGCTTGTAGAGGGACAGAGAATTTCTAAGAACTGTGGGAGATCAAAGAACATAAAGAAGCAGCTTTCCAGGAGGATTTGTTTACAAGTTCTAAATGGAAAGAACATAACTTCCTGTCAGCTTCTTTTTTTCTCTTTATAATCTTTTACCTCCAGACAATCATTTGTTCATTTAACAAATATTTACTGAGCATGTACTAAATGCCCAGCAGTGAGGATACATGAGTAAACCAACAGTGATTCCTGATTCTGTGTACTTTTTATTCCATAGACTACTATTTATTGTGGGTCTTCCCTGTGCTAAGTCCTAGATGATAAAAGACATATATCAGGCCCAACCCTTGCCTAACAAGGCTGACTTGTGGTGGTAGAGATGCAGGGAAAATGGCAATCCGAATACATGACAGTACAGTAAATCATTTTATGATAAATCTATGAGGGCCTGAGCAAGCACAGGTAGGGCCACACCTCACTCAGCCCAGAGGAATCAGAGAGCTTGTTGCATTCATGACACCTGAGTTCAATCTGAAGAAAGATGTTCTAAACAGAAAAGAAGGGAAAGGCTTTTCAGAAGGAAAGGATTGAGGCAGGCTGAGACCTGGGCCCTTTGCTGAAGTGCTTGCACCTGGACAAATGTCTCCTTGAGCAACAAAATACAAAGAAACTACAAGGGACTAAATAACAAAGTTATTTGCCAGCACAAGCTGGATGCACAATGAAGCTAGAATTCTAACAAGGTTAATGGCTTTTTAAGTTACCTGGTATTTCTACGTACAGGATAAAAATAGAGTATTCATTCTTTTGGTGAGCCCCTGCTGTAGTTTTATTTTTAGCTTTTTTTTTTTTCTAGAATATATCTTGGTTTAAGTTTGGCATCATATGTCCTCATAAAATCATTTGGAAATTGTTTTCTATTTTTGCTATTTTCTGGAAGTGTCTTTGTAGAAATTATAATTTTCTTAAGTGCTATTTTTAATTCACCTGTGAAGATTTCTGGGTCAAGGATTTTCTTTGTGAGAAAGATTTTAACAATTTTTTCCCCAATAGATATAGATATTCAGGTTACTTATTTCTTCTGCAGTAATTTGTGTCTTCCAAGAAATATGCCCAAGGTACCTAAGTTTTCTTATTGATTAATTAAATTGCCATCATTTTAATGACATGGAGCTTCCCTTGTGGCTCAGATGGTAAAGAGTCTGCCTGCAGTGTGGTAGACTGGCTTCAATACCTGGGTTGGGAAGATCCCCTAAAGAAGGAAATGGCAACCCATTCCAATATTCTGTCCTGAAGAATTCCACGGATGGAGCAGCCTGGCAGGCAATAGTCCATGGGGTCACAAAGAGTCAAACATGACTGAGCAACTTCACTAATGACATAATTTGTAGTATGTACTTTACTTTATTTTGCTATAGCTAATTTGTATTTTATTTTGCCTTGTCTTGATCAACAAAATATTATATATTTTATTAATTTATAAAGAATCATCTTTTGGTTTCATTGATTCTATTTCTTTCTGTTTTTCACTTGATGATTTCACTTTTTATCATAACTATTTCTTTTGATGATTTCTAGTTTTATTTGCTCTTAAATTTCCTCATTTATCATTCATTTTCTGTTTGAAGAATTACCTTTGGCTAATCTTTAAGGGTGGGGCTTCCCTGTTGGCTCAGTGGTAAAGAATCTGCCCACAATGCAGGAGATGCAGGTTCAGTCCCTTGGTCTGGAAGATCCCCTGGAGCAGGAAATGGCAACCCACTCCAATATTCTTACCTGGGAAATCCCATGAGGAAAGGATCCCAGAGGGCTATAGTTCATGGGATCACAAAAGAGTCAGACACAACTTAGCCACTAAACAATGATAATCTTTAAGGGTGGGTGTACTGACAATAAATTCTTTCATTCCTGAATGATAGCCTTATTGCATGTGGAATTTGTGGTTGATAATTGTTTACCTTCAGTACTTGAAACATAGAATTACATCTTCTTGAACTCTCTTGTTTCTTATGTTGCTGCTATAACTAACACCCATGTTTCCCTACAGATGATGTGTCATTCCTCTCTGGCTGCTTTCAAAACTTTTTAAACTTTAGTTTTCAAATGTTTGTTATGTGCTTTCGGCATGGACTTCTTTAGATTTATCTTGTTGGGACTTCACTCAGCTTCTGTGTATATCTTTCATCAAATTTGGTAAATTTTCATTCCTACTCTTTTTTCCATTTTTCCTGGGACTTTGACAATAGAAATCTTTAATATTTCATTATTGGTTCATAGGTCACTCAGGCTCATTTTTTACCTTAGTATATATTCTCATTGTTATTCATATTGGATGAGTTATATTGCTTTTTCCTCAAATTCACTAGTTCTACCCTATTTTATAATTCATCTCCATTCTAGTTTTGAACTCATCTAGTGAGAGTATTTTTTTTTAATTTTGTTACTGTATTTTTCAGTTCTGTAAGTTCTATTTTTTTCTTTCAAATGACATCCATATTTTCCTGTGATTTTAATTTTTATTGTTTCAACAATATAATTGAGTGTTTAATCAATTTTATAATGAATGCTTTAAATCTTTTTTCAGATTGTCTTTATTCAGATTCAGTATTTGTTCTTATTGGTGATTTCATACTGCATCCTAGTTTGTTTTCTAGTATCTTGGGACACTGTTGATCTTATTAAATCACTTATTTTAATAGACAATCACTCTGTTTACGTTTAGTGCACAAATCTTCCCCTACATCTGTTGTCTTTATATACCAAGGCAGTTTAACCTCCAGAGCCTTTCTATTATTTTTCCTTGCTTAGTTTTTCTGGTAGTAGTAGAATTCCCATTGGTCCTGGCTGCTGTTGCCTGAGTGAATGCAGGGTTTTCACAGCCTGGGCCACAGGTTGTATCTCAATGATGGAATGGTGTCATGATATCTCATTATTAGGGCTGTCCACCAACCCACATGTTACTGGGTACAAAAGGAGAGTCAAGTGTGGGAAAAACACTTCCCACACAAGGTTGTTTGCTGTTACTTGTTCCATCTGTTTATCTTTGTGTCTCTTATAGGAATATCATTTTCTTTGCAAGGAGTATAGAAAAGTGAACCCATGCCATTTTTTTCCTACAGAAAACCCTCATCTTTATTATTGAAGAAAATTTTTGCCACAGATGCAGAATTATGGATACTGTTTATTTTACCACTTTAATGATGTCATTGCACTGTATTTTGATGTCTATAGCTTCTTACGAAAAGATTAGCTGTTATTAACAACATTTCACTTCGGAATATAGTATGTGGTCATTTGTCATGGTCATAAAGAGAATTTCCCTAAAATAGCTGCTTAAGTGAGTAAAGTGAAGTTGCTCAGTTGTGTCTGACTCTTTGCGACTCCATGGACTGTAGCCCACCAGGCTCCTCTGTCCATGGGATTCTCCAGGCAAGAATACTGGAGGGGATTGCCATTTTCTTCTCCATAAGATAGTTGCTTACAACAGCTAAATCCTTCATTGCAGACACTACCTATTTGCTTTGGTATCTCTTCATACAAAAGAGGAATATCAAGTCTATCAGTAAAGGATGGTATTTCCCTTGGTAGCTTATTTCTAGTAGGGCTTACCTCCATCCTCTTTGCCAATGATTTTGGCTAACCTGATATTGTCAGAGGAAATATCACTTGACACAGGAAAGGAATGAGCATAACTGGGTCACCTTCTATTGCTAGCTCACTGGTCAGGAAATGCTAAATCAGGGTGACTATTCCCTGTTGAGTGAGTGATGCAAGACATCCTGACACTGTCCAGTCTGCAGATCTCAAACAAGTCTGCATTCTTTGTATAATCTTTCAAAGATTTTTGGTTGTCCCTTGCAGTACTTCCAGGGTTTATAGATTCGCTTTGCAAGGAGTATGGCAAAGTGAGCCCATGTCATTTTTTTCTACAGAAAACCCTCATCTTTATTATTGAAGAAAATTTTTGCCACAGATGCAGAATTATGGGTACTGTTTGTTATTTTACCACTTTAAAGATGTCATTGCACTGTATCTTGATATCTATAGCTTCTTTTGAAAAGATTAGCTGTTATTAACAACATTTCACTTCTGAATGTAGTATGTGGTTTTTCTCCAACTGCTTTCATAATTTTTTCTTTACTTTTGACTTCTAGAAGCTTGACTATGCTGTGTACAAGTATGATAATCATCATATTTCTCAAACGTGGGGCTTGCTGAAATCCTTGAATCTATAAGTACATCTCTATTGTCAAGTTTGGGAAAACTTGATTTCTGCTATTTTCTATAGTTTCCGTGCTCATTCTGTCTCTCCTCTACTCCTGGAAATTTAACTTTCTATATGCTAGAGTTTTTGATATTGGTCTGTACTACTTGAAGAGAGGCTTATTTTTAAAATAATTTTAATCTCATCTTCATATACTTTCATCATTCTGTTTCCAAGCATATTGAGCCTTTTACTCGTCTCCATAAATGGCATTAAACCCACCAGTATTGGATTCCACCTGAGTTGTTTCAAGTCCTAGAAGATTATGCTGTGAAAGTGCTGCACTGAATATGTCAGCAAATTTGGAAAATTCAGCAGTGGCCAAAGGACTGGAAAAGGTCAGTTTTCATTCCATTCTTAAAGAAAGGCAATACCAAAGAATGTTCAAACTACTGCATAATCGCATGCATCTCACACACTAGCAAAGTAATGCTCAAAATTCTCCAAGCCAGGCTTAGACAGTACATGAAAAGAGAACTTCAGTATGTTCAAGCTGGATTTATAAAAGACAGAGAAACCAGAAGTCATCTATTAGATCATAGAAAAAGAAAGAGAATTCCAGAAAAAACCCTACTCCTGCTGTATTGACTATGCCAAAGCCTTGGACTGTGTGGATCACAACAAACAGGAAAATTCTTCAAGACATGGTAATACCAGATCACCTTACCTGCCTCCTGAGAAATCTGTATGCAGGCCAAGAAACAACAGTTAGAACACAACATGGAACAACAGACTGATTTCAAATCAGGAAAGGAGCCCGTCAAGGCTGTATATTGTCACCCTGCTTATTTAACTTGTATGCAGAGAGCATTATGAGAAATGCCAGGCTGAATGAAACACAAGCTGGAATTAAGATTGCCAGGGGAAATATCATAGCCTCAGATTTGCAGATCACACCACATTTATAGCAGAGAGTAAAGAGGAACTAAAGAGTCTCTTAATGAAATTGAAAAAGCAGAGTGAAAAAAACTGGCTTAAAATTCACCATTCAAAAAATGAAGATCATGACTTTGAGTCCCATCACTTCATGGCAAATAGATGAGGAAACAGTGGAAGCAGTGGCAGACTGTATTTTCTTGGGCTCCAAAATCACTGCAGAAGGTGACTGCAGCCATGAAATTAAAAGATACTTGCTTCTTGGAAGAAAAGCTATGACCAACCTAGACAGCATACTAAAAAGCAGAGACATTACTTTGCCAATAAAGGCCTATCTAGTCAAGGCTATTGTTTTTCCAGTGATCATGTATGGATGTGAGAGTTGGACTGTAAAGAAAGCTGAGTGCCAAAGAATTGATGTTTGTAAACTGTGGTGTTGGAGAAGACTCTTGAGAGTCCCTTGGACTGCAAAGAGATCCAATCAGTCTATTCTAAAAGAGATCAGTACTGACTATTCATTGGAAGGGCTGATGCTGAAGCTGAAGCTCCAATATTTTGGCTACCCAATGCGAAGAGCTGTCTCATTGGAAAAGACCTTTGCTGGGGAAGACTGAAGGTGGGAGGAGAAGGGGACAACAGAGGATGAGAGACTGGACTACTGAACTGAGCTGATTGTTTTACACATTCTGTATTATTCAGTTTTAGAAATATTATTTAGTTACTATGCCTCCTCTTTTATTTTCCATTTTATTTGATTCATTTCCTGATTAGGCTAGCTGAAGGTAATGTGTTTATATTTTTAAAATCCCAACTCTCAGTTTTATTTTTATTGCTTTTCTCTCCTTTATTTCTGCTCTGATTATGGTTATTTCTTTTCTTCTGCTAACTTTGAGCTTTGCTTCTTCTTGTTTTTTTTTTTAAGTCATTTGAGGTATAAATTTAGGTTTGCTATTTGAGAAATGTCCTCCTTTTTTATTTTAACGTCCTCTTATTTTATTTTATTTATTACAATGAACTTCCCGCAGTACTGTTTATTGCATTCTATAAGTTATAGTAAGTTGTTCTTGCATTTTGTTTAGGATATTTTTTCTCATTTAATCTTTTCTTTGACCCATTGGTTGTTTGCTTTATTGTATATTTTCCACATATTAGTAAAATTTCTCTTTTTTCTCCAGTATTGATTTGGAGACATGTCTACACGAGTTCTTTTCCCATTTATGAACTGAATTGTTTGGTTTTTCCTGTCGACTTTTAGGGAATCTCTTTTTATCTTGGGTATTAATCCCTTATCAGATATGTGATTTGCAAATGTCTTTTACCCCTTCTGTGAGTTGCATTTTTCCTTTCCTGATAAGTTTGTGTGATGCACAGATATAATTTTTTACATTGAGATTTTTATTGAAGTATTATAGATGTACCATATTGTGTTCATTTCTGGCATATAGCACAGCAATTCAGTTTGTATATATCACTGAATATAATTCCCTGTGTTATAAAGTAGGATGTTATCATTTATCTGTTTTATGTATAATAGCTTATATTTGCTAATCCAAAACTTAATTTCTCCTCACCCAGTTTCCACTTTGATCAATTTAATTGTCTTTTTGATGTCTGTGAAGCTATTTCTGTCTGTAAATAAGTTCATTTGTGTTATATTTTATATTCTACATATAAGTGATATCATATAGTATTTATCTTTCTCTTTCTGACTTAACTTCATTTAGTATAATAATCTCTAGATCCATCCATGTTGCTGCAAATGGAATGATTTTATTCCTTTTTATCAATTCAGTCAGTTCAGTCACTCAGCTGTATCCAGCTCTTCGCGACCCCATGGACTGCAGCATGCCAGGCTTCCCTGTCCATCACAAACTCTTGGAGCTTGCTCAAACTCATGTCCATTGAGTCGGTGATGCCACTCAACCACCTCATCTTCTGTCATCCCCTTCTCCTCCCACCTTCAATCTTTCCCAGCATCAGGGTTTTTTTTTTTTTTTTTTTTTTTTCAGTGAGTCAGCTCTTCACATCAGGTAGCCAAAGTATTGGAGTTTCAGCCTCAGCATCAGTCCTTCCAATGAATTTTTAGGACTGATATCCTTTAGGATGGACTAGTTGGATCTCCTTGTAGTCCAAGGGACTCTCTAGAGCCTTCTCTAACACCACACTTCAAAACTATCAATTCTTTAGTGTTTTGCTTTCTTTACAGTCCAACTCTATCATCCATATGTGACTACTGGAAAAACAATATCTTTGACTAGAGGTACTGTTTTATGGATGAGTAGTATTCCATTATATGTATGTATGTGTGTGTGTGTGTGTGTGTGTGTGTATCACATCTTTTCCTATTCATCTGTTGATGGATATTTAGGTAGCTTTTGTGTCTTCTCTATTGTAAATTGTGTTGCCAAAAATGTTGGGGTGCGTGTATCTTTTTGAATTATGGGTTTTATTCTGATATATGCTTAGTAGTGGAATTGTAAAATCATATGACAACACTATTTTTTATTTTTTTAAGGAAATTCCATACTGTTCTTCATAGATAGCCTCACCAATAGTGCAGAAGGGTTCCCATTTTGCCATAACGTTTCCAGCATTTATTCTTTTTAGACTTTTCAATAATGGCCAGTCTGACCTTTGTGAGGTGATATCTCCCTGTTTGCATTTCTCTGATAATTAGCAATTTCAAGCATATTTTCACATGCATGTTGGCAACATGTATATCTTCTTGGAGAAATGTCTATTTAGATCTTCTATCCATCTTTTAATTATTATTTTTTTGTTGTTATTGAGTTGTGTGAGCTGTTTGTATATTTTGGAAATAAAGCCCTTTTCAGTGCTTCTTTTGCAACTATTTTCTGTCAGTCCATAGGTTGTCTTTTGTTTTGTTTATGGTTTCCTTTGTTGTATAAAAGTTTTTAAGTTTGACTAGGTCCCACTTGTTTATTTTGCTTTTATTTCTATTACTTTGGGGGACTGACCTCAGGAAACATTACTACAATTTATGTCAGAGATTATCCTCTAGAAGCTTTATTGTATAATGTTTTATATTCAAGTCTTTAAGCCATTTTGAGTTTATTTTTGTACTGAGTATTATGTATTGGGTGTGAGAATGTGTTCTAATTTCACTGATTTATATGCTCCTCTCCAGCTTTCTCAACACCACTTGCTGAAGAGACTTTTTCTCCGTAATATAGTCTTTCCTTTGTCACAGATTAATGGGCCATAGATGTTTGAGTTTATTTAGAAGTTCTTTGTTCATACCATTGATACATATATCTGTTTTTATGTAATCACCATGTTCTTTTAATTATTGTAGCTTTATAAATTGTCTGAATCTGGGAGGGTTATACCTCTAGCTTTGTTCTTTTTTCCCAAGATTTCTTTGACAAATCTGAGTCTTTTATGGTTTCATATAAATTTTAGGATTATATGTTATGGTTCTATGAAATGTCATGGATCATTTGTTAAGGATCATATCATATCTGTAGATTGCTTTGGGTAATATGGTTATTTAAAAAATATCAATTCCTCTAATCCAAGTGCATAGGTTGTCATTCCATTTTTTTTCAGTCATTTTCAATTTCCTTTATTAATGTTTTATAGTTCTTAGCATATAAGTCTTTCACCT
>SJYC01066809.1:0-13515 GCA_006408675.1 Madoqua kirkii
ATATATATATATATATATATATATTTTACATATAGAATTATTAATTCTCCATATTTATTATTCTATATATAAAATAAACATAGTATTGAATATATATATTTTATTGAACATTAACCTTGCCACAAAATTTTTAAAATTTTAAATTGGTTAAAACAATAGCTTTTGATAACTATCGATTCCATTTCAATTGTAGAATATGATTGAGTTGGGATAAAGTGGAAATTATGTGTTACCACAACCAGTTCCAAGTATATTTGCACATTACCATAGAGACTTAATTTGGTAAGAATATTGTTTTTACAATGCTGTGTTCTATAAAATTGTTATTTGCATAACTACCACAAAAATACTTTTATCTTCCATGTTTAACTTTTTTAGTGTAAAATGGTAATATCAGCATTTCATCTTTGTCTGAATGAACTTCACAAGTTTTTTTTACTGGATTCTATTAATTTGGTGGAAAAGGTACCCATTGTTGAAATTAATTCATTTCTATTTATGACATTTCATTGCACTGACAGAAAAAACTGCAAATAGTTTTTATGTCAATGGAGCCAGTCTATTAACATTTATCATTTTACTCTTTATGTAAGCACAAGAAAATTTTGAATTGATAATGAGAAAAATTAATTTTTAAAAAGCTATTCTAAATGAAAAGGCATGTTTCACAGAATTATATGTAAAAGTTCTTTGTATAGCTGCCCATGTCAATTTCAGGCAGAAGCTCTTAAAATATTTTCTTAAAATACGTACTAAATTTTGAAGCAAATTATGCTCCCTCTGCAGATTCATGTGTTCTGGTCTCCATACAGTCAGGGATATTGTTATGGCTTCTATGGTAGATGGGAAATGTTGCAAAATTTTCATAAGTAGACTTGTAAGGGAAAATCCCAATTTGAAATTACTAAATCAAAACCCTAAGCCTGGAAAACAAAATAGCTCAGAGTATTATGACCTGTTGGTAAGATCCTACTTGCATTTAAACAATAATAAAATAATGACCCTCATGGGAACTTGAATTCAGAAATTCAAGTTGAACTAAAAAATCTAAGAACTAACTTTTATCTGATAGACAAGTCATTTTAACTAAGCAAGTATAATACTGGGGGAAAGAGAGCTGGGAATGAGTCCAAAAATTCTGGGTTTAAATTCTGAATCTGCTATTCTATGTAGTGTGAATTTATGAAGTCCCTTTCTATTCTCTGTACATTCTCTGTCCATCCAGTTTCTCACCCATCAGAGGTGAGCCAGATGAGTATGTGTGCATGTGTGTGCTAAGTTGCTTCAATCGCATTAGACTGTGCTAGCCAGGCAAGAAGACTGCAGTGAGTTGCCATGCCCTTCTTCAGGGGATCTTCCTGACCCAGGAATCAACCTTGCATCTCTTACGTCTTCTGCATTGCAGGCAGATTCTTTACCACTAGTGCCACCTGGGAAGCCCAGATGAGCATAGGCCCTTTTACTTACTAGCATCTAAAATTTTAATATGAGTTTCCTTTTAGGTAGTCTGTTTTTCTTAAGGGGCTAAAACAAATCAACTCATTCTAAAACAGTGACATTTTCTTCACAAGATAAGAGAGAATCTTCATTATGTAATTTAACCTCTCTTTCAACCAAGTTAGCATGTCATGGTGAAAAAAACAGGAGCACTGGAGCCTGTTGAACTGGAATTCAAATTCTTGTGACTTTGTACAGGTTACTCTTCCCCTCTGGGTTTCAGTTTCATTTGATTTTCCTTATAAAATAACAAAGTTAATATCTCCCTTTTATGTTGCCCAGAAAATGAAAACCAATATAAATAAAATTTCTGGATTATAGTAGATTCTCACAAGGAGACTGTTACTGACTGAATCTGTATTCACTTCGCCCAAATTCATATATCGAAGTCCTAACACCTAATGTGTGTGTATGTTCTCAGTCACTCAGTCACGTCCCACTCTTTGCAACCCCCTAGGACTCTTGCCCAGGAGAAGGCAATGGCACCCCTCTCCAGTACTCTTGCCTGGAAAATCCCATGGATGGAGGAGCCCGGTAGGCTGCAGTCCATGGGGTCGCTGAGGATCGGACATGACTGAGCGACTTCACTTTTCACTTTCATGCATTGGAGAGGGAAATGGCAACCCACTGCAGTGTTCTTGCCTAGAGAGTCCCAGGGATGGGGGAGCCTGGTGGGCTGCTGTCTATGGGGTCACACAGAGTCGGACACGACTGAAGCGACTTAGCAGCAGGGCTGTAGCCCACCAGGCTCCTCTGTCCACGGATTTTCCAGGCAAGAGTACTGGAGTGGGTTGCCATTTCCTCCTCCAGAGGATCTTCTTGACCCAGGGATTGAACCCATGTCCCCTGAGTCTCCTTGTATTGGCAAGTGGATTCTTCACCACTGAGCCACCTGGGAAGCCCCAACACCTAATATAGTGATGGTATTTGGAGGTGGGACCTTTGGAGGTAATTATGATTACAAAGTCATGAGGGTAAAGCCCCCGTTATGGAATTGGGGTAGCCTTAAGACAAAAAAGAGACAAAAGTCCTCTCTCTTCTCCTTACTCACCTGCTCTCCCCTTCTCCTCTTCTCTGCCGTGTGAGGACATAGTGAGAAGGCAACTGTTATAAGTTAGGAAGCTGGTTCTCACTGGGAACCTAATCTGCCAGTACCTTGCGCTTTGACTTGTCAGCCTTCAGAATAGTGAGAATTAGAATCCACTCTTCTATGGTATTGTTATAGCAGTCTATGCAGACTAAGATGGTGGGTATTATAAACCAGATGAGGAAACTGAGAGAAAGAGATCACCCAGCAAAGAGAGTGAGAGCTGACATTAGAACTTGGGCTGAGCCTCAGGTTCCAACACGCCAAACTTCGCCATCTTTTGGCCTAGTGGTGTAATCTGAGAGACAATTCTGCTGTCACTGGGTTGTCTGAGGAAAAGACAAACCATCTTTATGTATAGTCATTTTCTCCTTTCACAATGTGGAAACTTAAAACCCTTTCGGCAGACAGTCTGCCTGAACACTCGGGAGACACGAAGATCTTGGCAAGCCCTGTGCTCCAAAATCACCCTTCTCCAATTACACTCCCCCAGGTTCCTCAGTTAGCAGCAGCCCTAGCTGCTCCTCTCCACCAAGCCGGTTCTGGAGTTGAGGCCTAATGCATCACAGGTGGGTCCTGGCTCCAAACTCATTCCAGATGGCCTTACAGTCTAAGCTTCCCAGCAGCCCATTATACTTTGGCTATTCTGGGATCATTAATGATGCTGAAGTCCCGAGGATGGCAGAGGCATGCTCTGAAATCAGGACCCTGAGAGGCCTTGTATACTGGAGCACCCACCATAATATATGCTTTCACAGCGAACAAGCATATGCTGACCTTGGCACTCAAAGGTCATTGTGAGGGGCAATGGACTTGACATTGTGAATAGTCTGTCTGCTTGGGTCACAGAACAAGCATAAAGGAACCATCTGTGTTCTTACAGAAAACAGCTCCATTGCCTCTGGACTCTAGAGACAGTAAGGATATATCCTTGAACCCCAGTAATTTCTGTACCAGTTATTCCTGGGGGTAGTAGAGGGAGAGGATATCCTAGGGCAATTATTTAGGGGCATAGGGTGAACCTCATAGTTTTTAACCCAATACAGCCAGATTTCTTCAGGAAGGGTGTAACATTCTGTTAATTGCATCTTTATATTACCAAATAGACTCATTCTACAAAAGAATTTCAACTCCCTTTCTAGCTGAAAAATTCCCAAGGCAGATACTAGAAGTTGGGTAAATATCAGGCTATTTAAGGAGCTTTTAAATTTATATGTTTTTGCAAAAAAAGGAAAGCACATTTGTCATTATCTGTGCTTTGGAGTCTTAAGAGCTAAGCCAAAGAAATCTTGAGTCAAGAGCATGGCATTTACAGCCAGTCATTCTTGAACTTAAATCTCAATCTCATCACTTAGTAGCTTGGAGAGGTTGTTGGAGAAATCTTTCACTTTTCTGGCAGCTATTATCTGTGAAATTAGGATAATCCCCACAGAAAAGGGTATTTGTTGGTTTTGTTTACCTCCTTGCTCATGTGTTTTTTCACCCTTATTCATTCACAAATTCATTTTTTATTCTGAGTGCCTGCTCTGTGCCAGGAACATGCTAAATGATACAAGAAACCTAGTTTAGAAACTGACATTTAACTCAGCAAATATTTGTTCAGCCCTCTTTAAGAGCCAGTTGCCATGTGAAGCAATGGGCAGAGTGTGGTGTACACACAATGTCTGTTCCTAGAGGGGTTACGGCTTAGTGCACATATAGTAAGCCAAGGTCACAACAGTGTAACTGCCTTTGCAACTGTGTGTTCTAATATATGGAATGTGATTGTGCAGAGCAGACTTTGCTTGACTGGTTCACTAAGCCCCTCTAAGGAGAGGTCATCAACCTGGTTCTAAGGAAGCACTGGAAGGCAAGAACTGTGCGGGAGGAAGTTTATGCTGTGGTCATTCTAGAAGAGTCCAAAGCATATGCGCATGAAATGCATGCATTCATTCCTAAGGCAAATTACATTGTCTTTAGTAATTATTCTTAATTCGATACCATGCACATGGCTTCCCTGGAGCCTCAAGAATCTGCCTGCAATGCAGAAGATCCAGGTTCAATCCCTGGGTTGGGAAGATCCCCTGAAGAAGGGCATGGCAACCCATGCCAGTATTCTTGCCTGGAGAAATCCATGGACAGAGGAGCCTGGTGGGTTATAGTCCACAGTCCTTGGGGGTCACAAAGAAACAGACACGACTGAGTGACTAACACTCTTGTCCACTTCACACCATTCACATGCTCACTACCAGGAAATAATTTTTAATACTCCATACTTTATTCCTGAAACAGTTTATCAATAACCAAATCATAAGCATTGTTAGTAAGGTCAAATTTCCTTTCAGCCACTGTGGAGGAAACTGCAAGTTGCTTATCCTAGTCCATTTTCCCTTGTGCCTTAGCACTGACTTTGTTTTGGCTAAAAGACTGCATTTGTTGCCTCCCTTTGGCTGAGAGAGATGGTTGGCAGTGAAATGGTTATTTTGTTTTTAAGTTGAAAGTTTAACATGGGCTGAGAAACAGGTTTGGGGGGATTTATGTACCAGGGGAATTAAAAGGTTATAACTATATAGCATTGGACATAGACCTAAATAAATATAATGCGATTCTATCATGAGCCTGGGGCTGCAATAAGAGTGCATGAGTGTATCAACTCTTTACATGTATTAAATTTTCACCTCCAAGCAAGCTGCTTTCTGTTTCCACCACTCATTCTCCAGGGCCACACAGTTCATTAGTAACAGGACTAGGATTCAAACTTCAGTTCATAGCACTACAAATAGCAAGTCTTGGGACTTGCAAGAGTAAGAATAATAACACTAAAGATAATATATTGAGAGCACCCAACATTTAGTGTTAGAAGATCATTGGTATTGAATTGATTACAAGTTTCCTTTCCTCCCCTCTTTACTGTGGTATATTAGACTCAAGCAATATCAAAACAAACTTGCTGACACTGAATTCTTTTTAGAATGTGTGTGGGGTGTGTACTCATGCACACGTGGATAAGGGAGAGCACTTATTTAGAGAATGCTGAGCAGACCAGACAATGCAGTTTAGCCTCCTGGGTTTATTTGGACTGCAACAGAGCACTGTCAGCATCTCATCACCTGGCCTGGAGACTGGACCCCTTGATTAGGACCTGGTTTCCATACCCATTAAGAAATCCAGTTTGGCTTGTGAGCCAAACATATCTTTTTTCCATATTTGTCTTTGCAGTTTCTATAATATTATTTCCGGATGTCTGGGCTGCTGTACAATGTATAAATCATGATCAGAGGCCTGAAGGTCAGCTACTTAGGTGAGACTCAAGCCACATGCATATGATTCCCATACATACATGCACATACACAATATAAAACTGTTCCCAATAGCAGCTAAAGGAAAAGCCACTAATAGCAAAAAAAAAAAAAAAGAAAGAAAAAAAGAAAGAAAGAAAAAAAAAAGAAAAAAAAGAAAGAAAGAAAATGGTGGTCAGTGAGCATGAGTCATTTGACAGCTGCCTGACCACACTTCTGTAAGCATAAATATCCACAGATCCAGATCCTGCCATTGCCTGCTTCCTTGTCTCACACTAGCACTCATTTTTATTTTTTGCCTTCTTGTTTTCATTCCTGCTGCCCCCTCCTCCTGGGGTATCATTCATTTAACTCTTATACCTTCAAAGACTTGCTTAAGATTAGAGGACCTTTCATAGAAATTTTCTATCTTTGCTAAATCACAGACTCCTGGAGAGAAGAGACTGTGTTTTAGTAATTGAATTCCCCCAAAATACTCCAAACTATGTATATTTAAGGATTTTAGTTTAATAAAATGGTAGTATTAGCAGTATTTTGGAAGAATGTTCACACTATAAAATTTTAAAACAAATGAAACTGAATATTTGATACCTAGCACATATATGTATAAGCATAGTAAAAAATCAAGTTAAATTATAAAAATATGAATGCTAAATGTATACCATTCTAATAAAGTACAAGTACTATGAACAAGAAAGTGTATTCATAAAAAATTGAAAATGAAATCTGAATTATAAAATGTACACTCTTAAAAATAGCATCAATTTTATATTAGTTGAAAAGGCAGTATTTAATGAGGAGCAGGTTATCTTCAGTTTTGTCTACTCTTATAGATTCTGATGCAGCAAAAATTATATCAGAGCAAGTCTAGTCAAGGCTATGGTTTTTCCAGTAGTCATGTATGGATGTGAAGAGTTGGATTGTGAAGAAGGTTGAGAGCTGAAGAATTGATGCTTTTGAACTGTGGTGTTGGAGAAGACTCTTGAGAGTCCCTTGGACTGCAAGGAGATCCAACCAGTCCATTCTGAAGGAGATCAGCCCTGGGACTTCTTTGGAAGGAATGATGCTAAAGCTGAAACTCCAGTACTTTGGCCACCTCATGCGAAGAGCTGACTCATTGGAAAAGACTCTGATGCTGGGAGGGACTGGGGGCAGGAGGAGAAGGGGACGACCGAGGATGAGATGGCTGGATGGCATCACGGACTCGATGGACGTGAGTCTGAGTGAACTCGGGGAGCTGGTGATGGACAGGGAGGCCCGGCGTGCTGCAGTTCATGGACTGCAAAGAGTCGGACACAACTGAGCGACTGAGCTGAACTGAACTGAAAGCGCTGTGTGATCTGAAGATGATGGAACAAGCTTTTAACTGTGAAGAACCAAAATGTTTCCTTTAAAAAATAAGCTTCAATACTCAAAAAAAAAAAATTGTTCAACTAAGTTCTCAGTTTTTCGGTTTCACTGCTGTTACCTTTGTATTCTACACGTTTGGAAATCTTTCTCTAGAGTAAGAGTCATGCTTGCTCTAAGCATTCCCTTACAAATTGTCACTTTCTTCTTCCTCACATTCACTTGCAGATTAAGATTCATGCCCTAAATTTAGGGCATAATTTTGTTTGATTTGAAATTTAGGTATACATATTCCTCTGAGTATGTCCAAGATGTCAATGACTGAGATTTCAGACTTTGTAAAATTCTATAAGAATAGTATCCCATGTGTACACATTAATATTTGTGTAAAAATAGGCTGGGCACACACACACAGAACTGGGTGTTAGTGACTTTTAAAACCCAGTGTCATAAGCTCTAGAATATTTTAAATCTCCACACAGGACTTGCTGAATTTGTTTCCTCAAATATTTATTGTAGACCTTTCAGGGCCCAGGGCTGTGCTGCGTGTGAACTGGAGCCAGAGCTAGGCCACCTCGTGCTGTGTATTGGCACCTTTGATGGGGGACGAGGCACTGACCAGACAGAAATGTGCATCACTGATTGTGACAGTGCTTAAAGGAGAGGAGCCGTGGCCACAGAGCAGTGTGGCAGGAAACAGTGTAAAAAATGGATGTCAACTGTATAAACATAAATCTTAAAGATGAGTGGGATCTAGCTGATGGAAGTTTGGAAGGTGGGGAGGAAATTAAAATGTTCTATGAGGAAGAAATACCATGTGCTAAGGTCTTGAGGCAGAAAGAGCTTACAGTTATTTAGCTCATTTGGGGAACTGAAATAGGTACTTTTTCCCTCCTGTGCAAAGATGTGCTAGGAGACTAGTGTGAAAGGAGGTGTAAACAGTCTTAAAGAGCAGTGTCCTTCAATAAGGGCCTCCAATTAGTCTGCATAGACTCTGTGCAAATTAGAAAAGGCTCTCTTCTCTGGCAGATGAAACCCAACCCACAGGAACTAGTAAACAGAGCATCGAGTGCAGTTTAACCCCACTACCTATTGGTGAGTGTGCAATGCACAATGACAAGTGATGGAATTAAGTGGTATTATTCACTTTGTTCCAGAAATAAGACTTATTTATTTATTCATAACAAATTACCCCAACACTTATAGGTGTAAAATAAGAATAACTATCACCTCTTACAGTTTTTGAGAGTCAGAAGTGTTAACATGACTTGGCTAGGCAGTTCTGGCTCAGGAAGTTTAGCCAGATATCAGCAGAAGCTCCAGGACACTCTTCCAAGGTGACTCACTCAGAGAGTAGGCATCCATTCAGTTTTGCATGAGATGGAGAGGTTTCCAAGGATGTAGAAATTCTTGTGCTAAAGCCAGGAGAGTATCAGGCAACTAGGATGGCTGGTTACCCAACTCATTCAACTCATGCTTGGCAAGTTTTTGCTGTCTGTAGTGGGAGACCTTAGTGCCTTTACATGAGAGTGTCCATTGCTCTGCTTGGGTAACGTCACAGCATGGCAAATGCTTTGTGGCAGAGTGTAAGAGATTCAAGACACCAAGGTAGATGCTGCAATGCCTTTATCACCCAGCATGGAAGTCAGACAATGTCCCTTCCATCATAGGATATCGGTGACACAAACCAGCCCTGATTTAATGTGGATGGAGAGTGTACAAAAGCATCAATATCAGGATGCAAGGATCATCAGGGGTGATTTTGGAGACTGCTTGCCATAACTTGTTTGAAAGAGGGAAAGGGTGCAATAAAGAGACTAGTAGGAGGCACTTAGTGATTTGGACTACCTACAGCACTGTCAGAAGTGATGCAGTAGAGTAAACAGATGTGATATAATAGTTGGTTATATGACTAATACAGAGACATCCTTTTGTATTCTTAGATTCAGGTGTTGCAACAAGTCATCCAATTCAACTCCCTCCCCATCTTTCAGTTTGTTTAGAACTACCTTGTCAAAATCAACAGCTAATGAGGGTTGGAACTGCACTCAAATTCTAGGATTTAGGACAGGGAAGTCCGTGATATCTATGTATTTTCCTAAACAGGTAAATATCCCATACATTTTAAACATATGAACTTTTAGTATTTACCTAACAAGCAAAAAATTAGGTGATTTTCATTTCTAAATAAAATAGTATAATTATTTTCAGATGTTAAAAACATTTTATCTAAACCTGTTCAATAATTTAACACTCCAAACTTATTATATCGTTAGGCTTAGCATACATGGTTTAATATGTTCAACCTATATCCATTTTACAAGTGAGGGAGCTGAGGACCCAGGAGGCTACATGGCAAGCCTATATCTTAAAGATACTTGTAGTCACTGACAAAGCTCAGACTCAGGCCTCTTTCCATGGTGCTATAATGCCTTCCTAGTAAAGTAATGCTCAAAATTCTCCAAGCCAGTCTTCAGCAATACGTGAACTGTGAACTCCCTGATGTTCAAGTTGGCTTTAGAAAAGGCAGAGGAACCAGAGATCAAATTGCCAACATCTGCTGGATCATCAAAAAAGCAAGAGAGTTCCAGAAAAACATCTACTTCTGCTGTATTGACTATGCCAAAGCCTTTGACTGTGTGGATCACAATAAACTGTGGAAAATTCTGAAAGAGATGGCAATACCAGACCACCTAAACTGCCTCTTGAGAAATCTGTATGCAGGTCAGGAAGCAACAGTTAGAACTGGACATGCAACAACAGACTGGTTGCAAATAGGAAAAGGAGTATGTCAAGGCTATATATTGTCACCCTGCTTATTTAACTTCTATGCAGAGTACATCATGAGAAAGGCTGGGCTGTAAGAAGCACAAGCTGGAATCAAGATTGCTGGGAGAAATATCAATAACCTTAGATATGCAGATGACACCACCCTTATGGCAGAAAGTGAAGAAGAACTAAAGAGCCTATTGATGAAAGTGAAAGAGGAAAGTGAAAAAGTTGGCTTAAAGCTCAACATTCAGAAAACAAAGATCATGGCATCCAGTCCCATCACTTCATGGGAAATAGATGGGGAAACAGTGGAAGCAGTGTCAGACTTTACTTTTCTGGACTCCCAAATCACTGCAGATGGTGAGTGCAAGCTATGAAATTAAAAGACGCTTACTCCTTGGAAGAAAAGTTATGACCAACCTAGATAGTATGTTCATAAACAGAGACATTGCTTTGCCGACTAAGGTCAATCTAGTCAAGGCTATGGTTTTTCCTGTGGTCACTTATGGATGTGAGAGTTGGACTGTGAAGAAGGCTGAGAGCCAAAGAATTGATGCTTTTGAACGGTGGAGTTGGAGAAGACTCTTGAGAGTCCCTTGGACTGCAAGGAGATCCAACCAGTCCATTCTGAAGGAGATCAACCCTGGGATTTCTTTGGAAGGAATGATGCTAAAGCTGAAACTCCAGTACTTTGGCCACCTCATGCGAAGAGTTGACTCATTGGAAAAGACTCTAATGCTGGGAGGGATTGGAGGCAGGAGGAGAAGGGGACGACCAAGGATGAGATGGCTGGATGGCATCACGGATTCGATAGACATGAGTCTGAGTAAACTCTGAGAGATGGTAAAAAACAGGGAGGCCTGGCGTGCTGGGATTCATGGGGTTGCAAGGAGTGGGACACGACTGATCGACTGAACTGAACTGAGTCAGAGGCACAAAAGGCAGCAATGAAAAGAGGACCATTCATTCTCCCCGCTATGTAGGAGATAGAAGTCAAGACCATGTTCTTTGTAACCAGATAGACCTGGGTTCAAATTCCTGTTCAACCATTTACTAGCCTTATGTCCTTGGGAAAATTATTCTAGTTCTTGGAGCCTTATTTTCTTCCTCAGTAAACTAGGAATCATTACAATTACCTCCAAGCTCTGCAAGGTTTTAGATGAGTTTGGGTATATTTAGAAAAATATAGATGCCATGTCTACTAGAAGGGAACACTGGGTTTCCTTTGAGGCAGATTGCCTAATTTCAGTGTTTCACTCATTCAATGAAACCAGAGAAAAGACAACTTCTCTTCTGGTCTGTGAGCCAAATTTCTGATTAAAATACCTGAGGGGTTTTGGAAATACATGCTTCTTCCCTAGATTACACTATCCAGAGGTACTAGGGTAGATCTCTCAGGCTTGATTAATCAACACATGGCCCTAAGTCAGGAGCCTGGCAGTATCCAGAAGGTCTTCATATGTTTATAGACAATATTTCCCTAATACATTTCTTTCAAGTTTTGGATATTATTGTACTTTTCTTTCTTATATGTATAAGAAAACTTGGAATGGATAACTTTATATATTATAAAACTATGACATTTAATATATACTAAGTTACTTTTGTAGCATTTTCCAATTTACAAGTCCTTTTCTTGTGTGTTCTCTTGTTTCATCTTGAAGTACTATGGGAAATAGGAAGACCATGAGTTAGTTCCATTTCACAGATTGATGGACCTGGGCCCAGAGAGAAATAAATAAGTCTGGAAGGTGATTCAGAGGTAGATGAAAGGCAGGGATGGGGGCAGGGAACAGCAGAGGAAAGATGTCATAGGCAGGGTTTTAGAAGACGATTTGAGAAAACTTTGAGACAATGATGGAAAATTGTGGCATAGCTGCTGCTGCTGTGTGTGTGTGTGTGTGTGTGTATTAGTTTGTGGAAAAGTGTGTAGGTGAACCAACTATAGAATAAATTTTATTTATGATGATTTCCTGTGTGCTGTGAATGGAATTCTCATTGTTCAAGAGACTACAGTGAAGTATTAAATTACCATTTAAATTATTTTTGGATATTCATCTGATTTCTTCTGCTAATGACACTATACTAGAGGGGGCACAGATTATCTCTGCTTTGTATAAGCTATACAGATATATGAACACTTTGACTTGGAGGTTCCCTCCTGATTGTATTGCACTATGCCAGAGATTTATTGTGAGTGTGTTTTAACCTTTTGTACATGTTTAAATGTGTGTATTTTCCCAGTTTCCTGGTTTGTACGAGTCATTCAGCTAGTTTTTTGGATTTCTCTGAGGGACTTGCTCCCTGTGTAGCTGTTGGTGCATCTGTGGGAGGAAGTTCAGGGACATTCTGTCACCATCTTGATTTCTCCCCTTCAAATGTCCAATTTTCACCAAAATATTAGAAAGTATACAGAGAAATAAGAAACATGGACAAATCAAATGAATGTAATAAATCTCTAGAAAGTGACCCTAAAGAAATAGAGACTTTGGAATATCTTGACAAAGACTTTAAGATGATTGTCTTGATTATGCTTAAAGAGCTAAAGCAGAACATGGATAGACAAGTAAAATAAATGAGGGAAAAATGTAGAAACATAATGAGCATATCTAAAAAGAGAGACATAAAACAATTCTGGAGCAGAAAACACAGTAACTGAGTTTAAAACTCACTAGAGGGGTCTGACAGCAGAAATCAACATGCAGAAGAGTCAGCAAACTTGAAGAGTGATCATTTGAAATTGTCAAGCCTCATGAGCAAAAAGAAAGGTAATTGAGAAAAGTGAACAGAGCCTAAGAGCCTTATAGGAAACCATTAAGTAGGCCAAAACATGCATAATGGGAGTCGCAGAAGAAGAAGGGGAGAGAGAAAGGGGAAGAGAGTGTATTTGAAGAAATGATGGCCCAAAATCTTTGGAATGACATGGATATATAAATACAAGAAACTTAATGAATGGAAAGCATGATAAATCCAGAGACTCAAACACACATAGAATATTATAATCAAATGTAGAAAGATAAAAAGTGATTAATGAAGACAGTAAAAGAAAAGTGATTTGTCACATATGAAGTATTTTCAGTAAAATTATTAGATGATATTTTAACAGAAATCCTGTAGGCTGAAGGAGGTGGGATGATGCATTTAAAGAGTTGAAACAAAAAGTTAACTGAGAGGTCTTTATTTAGCCAGGTACTTGCTTGGTCACTCCATCATGTCTGACCCTTTGCGACACTATGAACTGTAGCCCACCAGGCTCCTCTATCCATGGGATTTTCCAGGCAAGAATACTGGAATGGGTAGCTATTCCATTCTCCAAGGGATCTTCCTGTCTCAGGGATCAAACCTGTGTCTCTTGCATTGCAGGCAATTTTTTTTTTTTTTAAACCATCTGAGCCACCAGGGAAGCCCATACTGTCTTTCAAAAATAAAGAAGTTAAGTCATCCTAGATTAAGAAAAAGTTGGGTTTATTATCACTAGACATGTTCTAAAAGAACTGTGAAAAATTCTTCAAATTGGAATGAGAAGATAACAGA
>SJYC01066811.1:0-29083 GCA_006408675.1 Madoqua kirkii
TGTGTGTGTGTGTGTGTGTGTGTGTGTGTGTGTGTGTTCAGTTGTGTCTGACTCTGTGACCCCATGGGCTGTAGCCCATGGGGCTCCTCCGTCCATGGAATTTCCCAGGCAAGATTACTGGAGTGGGTTGCCATTTCCTATTCCAATCTGCCACCTCTACTCCTGCCCAAATAGAATGCTTGTATCATATCTAAAATACCCTTGCCTTGATTTTCTATCTTATTTGTACAACTACTTCCAAAGGTAAGGCTCCCTGCTCTTGCATGAGCCCTTTGCTCTGCAGATAGCTCTAAGTGCTGTGTTTTGTTACAATATTTGGAATATCTAATATTCATATATTTTTGCAGAGTATTTTCCTGAAGCAGCCCTCTCTATGCTTGTTTTAGGTACATAGAAATGAGGGAAAAATTAACATCTGTAGCTGTGTCTTGAAACAAAGTTTTAAGAGATACTCTCTGATTACCTTTCACTTATTCGAGCTGTGGGAAGTGATCAAATGCTTAGCTTTTTTCATTCTTTGAAAGATGCTATGACCCAGTTACTCCATGATGAAAACCAAGCTATGTGGTAACTTCAGGGTATAGAGGACAAGTCAGGGATTGGGGCCAGGAAAGAGGTGAATGAACTTTATATTATCTAGGAGGTTAAAGAAGTAACTAAGGAGGTAAACACAAGGCCAGTTGCCAAGGGTTGGTGGTTGCAAGTCATATCTTAGTCAGGAGGCATTAGGTCATGTTTGGAGGATGGAGCCCAGGACAGTTAGTGAGGTCTTGATTGATACTGCTACATCGACATTCAGTGACCCTAAAAGTTGTAACAGGGACAGAAGTCAACTTGGGAATATTTACAGTGGTAAATATAGTGGTCAACAATAAGAAGTGAGTATCTGATAAACTTCTCCCTGAAGCTCCAGGATCATAAATACATACAACCAGTGGCTGAATCTCTCCCCTCTGTTTCCAACCTGACTTGGCCAACATCACACTCACAGACATGGGCTGAGGAAAGGATGCTGGTGCATGGGTGGTGGATTTGAGCTGTGTGCTCATTAGCTTGTTTGGACCTCCTGGTTCTGCCCCTGTTTGATCTTTAGTGCACTATTTCCATCTTTTGAAGGAGTGTTGCTGGGCCACTTGATCTTATCACCCAGTAGGTCTGATAGGATTAAGCTCATGACAGGCTGCTGTGGGCACAATGGCCACTTTGCATTATCATTTCATTTCTATCAGGACCCAGACAGAGAGGGAAAATAACAAAAGTTGTTTTTCAAAATAATACCAAAGAGGCCAAATTTCAGAATGTAATTACTAATTTCTGAAAAAGTAATCCAAACAATTCTGATCATCAAAAGATGACAAGGAATATGATGCCATATTCACCTTGTTTTCTGCAGGGGAAGTTGAAATACTTAAATGACAATAGAGCTAAAAAAATAAAAAGGAAAAATAACCAACATCTGTTCCTCTAATTTATCAAAGAGAATAATTTTCAAAATATTTATGATGGCATAAACATAAAATTGGATGAATGAACAATAAACTTATAAACTATAAGCTAACTTATTTTAATTTTTGCAGGCTCAGAACATATAATATAATTAAGAAAATAAAACTTATGAATTTATTATGGAAATCCTTTCACTAGTTACAGAGGTATAGAAAATAATAGGATGCATGAGTTAAATATATGCCTCAGTTTTCAAGAGAAAAGCTTGAGTTTCAGAGTTAGAAATGATTATCCAGTTAACCTCATATCAACCTCCAAGAAATTCTAGAAGGGATTACTAAACAAATTATTGAAAAATAATGAAGAAAGCAGTAACTATGAGGAACTATTATGTTGAATATCTTACTATATAAATTCCTTTTAAAATAAAAGTTCTGAGTAAATTTTTTAAAATGGTGCATAATCATCCATTGAAGATCACATGACTTCCTTGCCGGGAAATGCTAGTGACCTGTACTATGATTATCCCCAGTGACATGACACGAGTTCTATATGCACCTTTCTCAGCCCTGACACTTCCAACATCACAGGGTCTGTCAGATCATATGGCCCAAGCACTGGGGCTGCTTGTAACGCACACAAATCTGGTCTTTAAAAAAAAACAAAACCACATAGGCCCCATTGAGTGAAACTGGAAATGGGCAGGTTAGCAGAGGTGACTTGAATACATGTGGGAAACAAAGATGAGGGAAAAGGAAATCCTATTCTTGCCTCAGTCCTATGAAGAAAAAACACTGGGCAAAGTTCTGATTCAGCTTATGTCCAGAATAAGACTGACTTCTGCCTAAGGACATACAGATTAAGGAGGCCAAGTATGTTTTATAGTGGGTGCTGCGTTAGCTTTTCTAGGTTATATGAAGCTGAGCCACATGAAATCACCAGCATTCTACTCTCTTCTCTGCTGACAATTTCACTTTGATTCCACTTAGTAAATTTCCTCTTAGGCTCCAGGCTACCAGCCACACAAGCAGAATCAACACAGTGAAAGCTATCAGATGTCAAGGGTGAAGTGAAAGAGATTGACTGTTGTCGGCTATTGTTTATGTCAGGAAATATACTGGATGCTTTTTATGTTAAACCAACACTCAATCCTGATGTACAACCATCTTATTGAATTTGTAAGTTCTGTTAAGTTCATTTTACATGAAAGGTAGCACAAAGGTTTAAATGATTTACTTAGAGTTTTGACCCAGTTCTTGCAGAAAAGAAGCTTGAGTTGAAGTTTTTGTGTTAACACCTCCCTCAAGAATGAAATTTCAGGGATGAAAGAGCAAAGGAAAAGGAGGAGTAAGGCAGGGGAAGAGTAGAATGAATATAGCTGTGTATTATGAACTGCCACAGCTTGACAACAAGCCTGCTTCCTGTCTTCTGGGTATTTGTAGAAAGGCTGTCTGAAGCTTCTGTCTCCAGACTCTGTTTGGAAGAAAGTATTCGGTGGGAGTTGGGAGCTGGTGGAGAGTTGGAGATGGCCGCGTGGGATGTCAATTCTCCAGCATTTTTAGGTTGGTCAACTGAAGATGTTAGCAGGTTTGTCCCATGGTGGCTCAGCTGTGACACAAAAGCCCCGAGGCAGAAGGCAGTAGGATGGTGGCCTGGGATTCAGGAAGGCACGGGCAGGACAAGCCCTCAAAAGACCCAAGGGATTAGGAGAAACTGCCTCTGCTCCTCTTGGTCTTTCCAAGCCCCTTTCTTTGTAGCAACAGTAGGGGATTTAGAGACCCGAGTCCAAGGTCATGGGAAGAAAGTAAGTGTCCTCTAGATTTGCACTGCTCAGAAAGCAAGATGAGAGGACAGATTGTGGTTAGGGAATTATCTGAATCTCCCACAGTTAAGATACATGGACTTGTTTTCCCTGTTTGTTGTTGAGTTTCTAAATTATATCTGACTCTTTTGTGACCCCATGGTCTGTAGCCACCAGGCTCTTCTGTCCTGCGATTCCCAGGCAAGAATACTGGAATGGGTTGCCATTTCCTTCTCTGGGGGATCTTCTCGACCCAGGGATCAAACTTGCATTTCCTGCATTGGCAGGTTGATTCATTACCGCTGAGCCATCAGGGAAGCCCATTTTCTCTCTTTACCTTTGAGCTACTTCTAAAATGTTTCAGCTGAAAACAGCATTGAAAGGAAGAGTAAATTGGGACACTACAAACATCATTTAAATTCTGACAGTCAGGTGCCATTTAAAGCCCAATGTTTTCCTTTAGATGGTTTCCAAATTATAAAATTTGATTTTAATTCTCATTGTAGAGACACTAGAGGAAGTTTGGAAATTATCTAGAAGTGGAAGGAAGAAATAAAGTCACTCATATCAACGATGTGTAGAAGTAACCATTGATAGTAGTACTATAAGCACATAAGAAATAAAGGCATTAAAACTGTATATAAGCAGTGGGTTAGGTATGTTGTCTTTAAAATATATTTTATTGTGGTAAAGTATATATAAAAGATGACATTTTAACCACTTTTTTTATAGAGTATAATTTGGTTGCATTAGTTCACCTTCTGCTTTTTCATCTCCTCATTGTTATGAGACCCAGCTGGGCATCTCTTGGAGATTCCATGCCTGTGACAACTGCAGGTCAGCTTCAGCAACTGTAGCCTGATAAGTGAGGTGATCAAGACTCAGATGCATCTTCTGAAGTGCAATGAACGTTTCGAGGGAAGTGGAAGGGGACACCCAGGGCATCTGCTGAGCTTGTGTGGGATCCCCAAAGAGTAAGGAAAGGATCTCTCTGGCTTAAACCACAGCTCTGAGGTCTGCAAGTCTCCAGCTTCATGCCTACCATTGGAGGATGGGTCTTCTCTGTCAAAAATCATCTTCCCCAGTGCTGAAGCCCACCGCATCCAGAAGAGACACTGATTTCCTTCTGTGCCAGGCCTGGGGCATTGGACAATGAGGGTTTGGATCAATCAACTAGGCAAGCACACTGAGACTGATGAAATGCACGTGAGCTTGAGAGAAACCCAGAATGGGTAATGGAGGAAGGGGCTGTTGATGATCTGTTATGGCCTAGGGACTGCTGCAACAGTGGATACTGGAGCTTATTGTGCTAACACCTGCACTAACTCAAGGAGGCTGCAGTGGGCAAGGCTGATGGGAAAAGACTGTACCAAACCATCTCAAGATGGAGCAGAAATAGCGATGGCAGGTGTGAAGGACAGCCTGACGCCATCATGTGCCTCACCTCCTGTCCTTGGGCCCTCCCTTCTCTTCATCCATTGCCACAACGCTAGCTTTGCATAGGTACAAGTTTCAACACCTGATTCTTACTTTCTGCCCCAGGTCTTTCGTCATACCCTAGAGCAAGACAATTTTGGGATCTCACTCAATACTCACACTTGTGCTTCCCTGGACATAGAGGGAGGCAACACCCATAGGTAAGCCTTGATTCATGAGAAATGGAGTTGGATATAACCTCCCCTGCTCGTGAGTTTAGGGACTGCTTCTGAGCCACATTCTCTATAACTCCTCAGAGAGTCACAGTGGGACTGAGCTCCCCCCGCTCACTGGCGACCAGTTTCCCACTTTCCTGCCTCACTTTTACCATCCCCTCACACCTCTCTCCTGAAATAACTTTCCAAAATAAATTACATGCTAGCAAGTCCTTATCTTAGGCTGTGCTTTCTAGGAGAACCCAGTCTAAGATTAGTAATGTGTATCTAACTCTATGTAACTATCATAAGCCTGTCTCCCTATCACTATAAGATATACAAACAGTTTCAATGGTTGTAACATGAGACAGGCTCTAGAGCTATGCTGCTTGTCAAATAACTGCCTATTCAGTGAACTTAGACAAGTTATTTAACTTTTTGGTGTCAATTTTATTATACATAAAATGGTGATAATAGTAATCTTACCCTAATGGGGTTATTGAAAGAATTAATATGTTAATTCAGATTAAGTGCTTTGAACTTTCACTGACACAGAATTGCTAACACATTGCACTTTCTATTTTATTATAATAGCATATTGGCTAATTATAGTTTTCCCACTATCTTAATTTTTCCACTGTTAAATAATGCACTATGTGAACCATGTCAGCAGGAATAGGATCTGCTGATAGCAGTGTTCACTGTGCCAGCTATCTCTGTGTATGTCATTTCTACATTTCAGATTATTTCCTTAGGATAGATTTCTAGAAATAGTATTTCTGGGTCCAAACAGCCCATGCCTACTGCTATGGTGGCACTTAGCATACTCCATCGGAGAAGGCGATGGCGCCCCACTCCAGTACTCTTGCCTGGAAAACCCCATGGATGGAGGAGCCTGGTAGGCTGCAGTCCATGGGGTGGCTAAGAGTCGGACACGACTGAGCGACTTCACTTTCACTTTTATGAACTGGGGAAGGAAATGGCAACCCACTCCAGTGTTCTTGCCTGGAGAATCCCAGGGATGGGGGAGCCTGGTGGGCTGCTGTCTATGGGGTCGCACAGAGTCGGACATAACTGAAGTGACTTAGCAGCAGCAGCAGCAGCATACTCCATTGTAATAATCTGTTGTTGCTGAGAACTCCAAGATGCGAGTCCTTGGAGCAGGAGCTAGGCTTTTTGATTCTCATTGTATCCCTGGCAGTTGACAAAGTGCATGCTTGCTAAGTCACTTCAGTTGGGGCCAACTCTTTGCCTGCAATGTGGGAGACCTGGGTTCGATTCCCTGGGTCAGGATACTCATGCCTGGAAAATCCCACAGATGGAGGAGCCTGGTAGGCTACAGTCTGTGGGGTCACAAAGAGAAGGACATGACTGAGCGACTTCACTTTCACTTTCTTTGAGACTCGAGGGACTATAGCACCCCAGGATCCTCTGTCCATGGGATTCTCCAGGCAAGAATACTGGAGTGAGTTGCCTTGCCCTTGTCAGAGGATCTTCCCAATCCAGGAGTTGAGCCCGTGTCTCCTGTGGCTCCTGCATTGCAGGCAGATTCTTTACCACTGAGCCACTGGGGAATGCCCTCCTATATGCTAGCCCCAGTGCTAAATAAACACACACTATGGTGTTGATACACATTTCTGAAGTGTTTCCCAGAACAGGTGGTGCATCCTTAATACATTTTTAGTGAGCTTGTAGAGTGTAAAGATCTAAAATTGATCAGGACACATAGGACGCTTAGTTAGAAACTCCCACAAGACAGATATATAATCAGAGTTTATAAGAACTGACACTCAGAATATATTACTGTAATATAAACTTACCCATCCACCCCATTAGAAAAAAGGTAAACATGTTCACATTCCAACTGTGTCAATAACCAAGGGGCAGAAATGGATCTCATAAGAAAACAAACATTTGGCCTTCATAATTAAAAGTCAATATTAGGCGAAGACCCCAAAGAGGCCAGGCAATTACCTGCCTCCTCTTAGCTCATGCCTTGATGACTCCTCCCTACATACTGTTGGAGGAACAGCTGCTTCGCCAAGGCTCACCTGGTTAGAATTTTTCATGGAGCGTGACTTCAAGAAAAAAAGCCCAGTCAAGCAAAACTGTGCAAATTAATTTGAGTTTACATTACCAAGTGCATATCCCAACCAGGGGTATCTGAAGGAAAATTGAAACATAAAATGCCATATAAACAGAAAAATAACTGACTGCTTTGGAAGCAATAAAATTAGTACCTTCTGGGAAACTAAACTCAGTTACAAAAGGATACTAAGTGTAAACAGAATTGATTGAAACAGATAACATATACAACTATTAATCTGGAAATGGTGGGATTCTAAAATAGCTTAAGCTCTTACTGTATATCTTCTTCCTGTTTTCCTGATGGGTACTAGAGGCATGGGGATAAAGACTCCTTCTCTTCCAGGTAATAGTCACAGTAGTGCATGTTGTAACAAAAAGTAGTGGGAGCGTAGATGCTGGAGCAGTAAATCATGCTTGTCATCAGGGAGTGATTATGGAGAACTTTTATTGTGTATATATGTTTCCAGGTATAATGAAGACACAAAATGGGTCACTTTACTCTTGAGAATACAGGAGCATTTTGCCGAACTCGCATCTCACAGGATGAGAAACTCATTGCCATTCTAATCTCCTTGAGATTGTTGGGTAGGAGTTTTCTGGGGCAGTTTATATTTCTCCCTGTTATTATGGCTCTGGCTATACGCTCCTGATTCTAATGAATTTGACTGTTTTATCAATCATTTGGCTACCTACACATGCAATCCATTTTCCATATTACATCATCTCATTCTGAAAAAGAAAGTGAAAGTGAAGTTGCTCAATGTCCGACTCTTTGGGACCCCGTGGACTGTAGCCTAACAAGCTTCTCTGTCCATGGGATTCTCTAGGCAAGAATACTGGAGTGGGTTACCATTTCCTTCTCCAGGGGATCTTTCCAACCCAGGGATCAAACCCTGGTCTCTCACATCAGAGGCAGACACTTCAACCTCTGAGCCACCAGGGATCCTGAAAACCACCCCATCTTTTACTCTCACACATAGCAATCATCTCAGCTGTGAAGCCCCAGAATTTTACTGAGTGTTTGGACTGTGCGGAGCGGGGAGGGTGGGGTGGTCTCATGTTATAGCATGAATCACAACCTCAACTTGAGTATTTAAATATTTTGGCTCAGATGGTAAAGCGTCTTTCTACAATGTGGGAGGCCAGGGGTCAATCCCTGAGTTGGGAAGATCCCCTGGAGAAGGAAATAGCAATCCTCTCTAGTACTCTCCAGTACTATTGCCTGGAAAATCCCATAGACAGAGGAGCCTGGTAGGCTACAGTCCACAGGGTCACAAAGAGTCGGACTCACTTTCACTTTTAAGTTGTTTAGTTGTTTAAGACCTTGACCGCTAGGAGTTTCTAATAGTCTATTTCTAACCACATTCTCCCCCTTTGACTCTGCTTCTCAATGCTGTTCACTCCCAAATTCCAGTACCTGTAGTTTAATTAATTGGGCTTCCCAGGTGGCTCCAGTGGTAAAGAACTCAACTGCCAATGCAGGAGACCTAAGAGATGTGAGTTGGGTCAGGAAGATCCCCTGATACAGGAAATGGCAACACACTCCAATGTTCTTGCTTGGAGAATCCCATGGACAGAGGAGCCTGGCAAGCTACAGTTCATGGTGTTGCAGAGAGCCGGACACAACTGAAGCAACTTAGCACACATGCATGTAGCTTAATTATTCTGGATTAAAATTTTTATTTCATTTTTTAAAATGAGGTTTAGTTTATTCACAATGTTATATAAGTTTCAGGTGTACAGCATAGTGATTAACAACCTTTAAAGACTATATAGTTACTATAAAATATTGGCTATACTCCCTGAGCTGTACAATATATCTTTGTAGCTAATTTTATACCTTGTACTTTATATCTCTTAATGCCCTACCTCTGTCTAGCGTTTGCCCCCCTTTCTTCTCACTGTTAACCACTAATTTTTTTACATATCTGTGAAGACTGTTTTATTGTATTCTCTACTTTCTTTTTTACATTCCACATATAAGTGATAATGTACATTTTTCTTTCTCTGACTTATTTGTCCAAGCATAAAACCCTCCAAGTCCATCCATGTTGCTACTAATGGCAAATTTTCACTCCTTTTTATGGCTGAATGTGAATATATACCACATCTTCTTTATTCTTTCATCTGTTGAGAGACACTTAGGTTGCTTCCATATCTTGGCTATTGTAAATAGTGCTGCTATGAAATTTGGGGTGCATGTAACTTTTCAAATGGGTATTTTTGTTTCCTTCAGCTATCTATCCAGGAGTGGAATTACTGGATCACACGGTATTTTTAGTCTTTTGAGAATTCTCCATACTATTCTCCATAGTAGCTGCACCAGTTTACATCCCCCACCGACAAGGTAGGAGGGTTCTTTTTTCTCCCTATCTTTGCCAACATTAATTATTTGAGGTCTTTTGTATGATAGCCATTCTGACAAGTACGAGATGATATCTCACTAATTTTAATTTGCATTTCTCTCATGATTAGCAGTATTGAGCATCTTTTCATGTGCCTGTTGGCCACATGCATGTCTTCTCTGGAAAAATGTCTATTCAGTTATTCTGTCCATTTTTCAATTGGATTATTTTTTAATAAGTATGTTAGAATTCACCTGTGATGCCATCTGGTCTTAAAGTTTTTGTTTGTAGGGAGTTTCTTATTTTACAGATTCTATTTTACTTCTAGTGATCAATTTATTCAAATTATTTCTTCTTGTTTCAGTTTTGGTGGACTGTTCCTAGAAAACTGTATTTTTAAGTTGACAAATTCATTGACATACAATTGTTCATAGTGTTCTCTCTCTCTCTCTTTTTTGTATTTCTGCATTATTGGTTGATATTTCTCCTTTTTTATATCTTATTTTGTTTATCTTGGTTCTCTCTGTTTTATTCTTAGTGAACAAACCTGGCAAGAGGTTTGTCAATTCTTTTTTATCCTTTCAAAGAACCAGCTCTTTGTTTTATTTATTTTTTGATCTCTCTTTTATTTAATTATTCTTTAAACTTTGTTATTTCCTTCCTTCTACTAACTGTAGGTTTTGTTTGCTCCTCTTTTTCTAATTCTTTTAGGTGGTAGGTTAGGTTGTTTGAGATCCTTTGCTTTTTTGAGGAAGACCCCTGTTGCTATGAATTTCCCTCCAATAACTGCTTTGGTTGCATCCTGTGGATTTTGTATGGGTTTTTAAGTCATACTTTGCCTCAAGGTATTTTTAAATTTCCTTTCTTATTTCCTCATTGGCCTATTGATTTTTCAGTAGCATGTTGTTTAGTCTCCATGTAATTGTCTTAGTGGCTGCGGCAGCCCATGCATTCTTGCAGGATGCTAGGTGTAGCAACGGATGTATGCTCACAGATCTCCCAGCAGCAGCACTGGCCTGTGCCTGCTTTTGGAGCTTGTGATGGCTGTGACAGCTCATGCCCGCTCCCAGAGCTTGTGTGTATATCTATTATAGATTTTTGGTTTGTTGTTACCATAAAATTTTTATATAGCAGTTGCTGACTTCTTAAGTTCAAGTGCATTATAACAACCATGCATTTGTACTTTCCTCCTCCATGATTACTATTTGACATATTTTACATATAATTGTTTTGTGTCTCCCTTAAGTGCTTATTGTATATGGATGATTTTCCTATTTATTCTTTTAACCTCCTACTAACTGCATGTGTTTTGATTTTTTACCTTTATTGTTTATTTGCCTTTGCTGATGAGCTTTTGCCTTTAGTAAGTTTCACGTTTTAGTCATGGACTCTTTTTTTACTTGGAAGTCCCTTTAAACATTTCTTAGAATGTTGATTTGGTAGTGCTGAACTCTTTTAGCTTTTGCTTGTCTGTAAAGCTTTTGATGTCTGTCAAATTTACCCAATGGGTATAATATTCTTGGTTTTAGGTTTTTTTTTTTTTTGTTATCACCTTAAATATATCACACCAGTTCCTTTTAGCCTGCAGAATTTCTGTGGAAAGGTCAGCTGATAGCCTAGTTGATAGCCTGAATTCCCTTATATATAACTTGTTGCTAATATTCTCCCTTTATCTTTAATTTTTGCATTCAAATTACAGTGTGTTTTGGTGTGTTCCTCTTTGAGTTGATTCTGTTTGGAACTTTCAGACATCTAAATCAAGGGAGCAGTTTCACTTCCCAGCTAGGGAACGTTTTAGCTATTATGTCTTTAAATATGTTCTTTAACCCCCCTTCTCTCTTTCTTCTCCTTCTGAAATCCTTGTAATGTGAGCATTAGTACACTTGATGTTGTTCCAGAGATCTCTTAAACTGTTCTCATTTATTTTCATTCTTTCTCTTTACCAGTGATTTCTATTAATCTGTTTTCCAGCTTGCTGATTTATTCCTCTGTATCGTTTAGTCTACTGCTGATTCCTTCTAGCATATTTTTTATTAGAGTTATTGTATCCTTCAAAGAGCTGACTCATTGAAAAAGACCCTGATCCTGGGAAGGATTGAAGGCAGGAGGAGAAGCGGGTGACAGAGGATGAGATGGCTGGATGGCATCACTGACTCAGTGGACATGAGTTTGAGCAACTCTGGGAGATACTGAAGAACAGAGAAGCCTGGTGTGCTGCAGGCCATGAGGTCACAATAAGTCAGATAGAACTTAGCGATTGATCAAAAACATTGTTATTCTTCACCTCTATTTAATTGTTCTTCGTGTTTTCTAACTCTTTACTAAAATTTATGCACCTATTCTGAGTTCTTTGATCATCTTACTATCAATACCCTGAACTCTTTCTCAGGTAGATTGTCCATCTACCCTTCACTTAGTTCTTCTAGGGTTTTATCTTATTCCTTCATTTGGAGCAGGTTGCTCTGTCGCCTCATTTTGCCCAACTTTTCTTTTTATTTATAACATATAGTAGGTTGGTCATATTTCCTGACACTGAAGAAAAGACCTTTTTGTAGGAGACATCCTAGGTGACTCAGCCATGCACTCCCCTCTAATCACTGGAGCTGTATGCTCTAGAGGTGTCCCCTGTGTGGGCTGCATGAGTCCTTTTGTTGTGGAGAGCTAACTGCTATGGGTGGTCTGATAGGCTCCAAGCTCATTGGTTACCAGGTCCTGTCTTGTACAGAGGCTTTTGGCTAGTGGGGCTGGGTCATGAGATGGCTGGTTGTGGAAATAGAGTAGGGTGAGGGGGGAGGGTGGGGACTAGTGCTGTCCCACTGACAGGCAGAGCCAGCTCCTGAGGTCTAGTTGCAGGGTCCAGGGTTTTCAGAACTGGCATCAGACCACTAGTTAGTGGGGTTAATTCCTTATACCACTAGCTGCTGCATCTGGGATGTCTCAAAGCTTGTGTAAACTTGCGATGGGAGAGGCCAGGGCCAAGTCAATCTCAAGGCTGATGAACCGGGTCCACAGGCTGAGGAGCTACAGTTTTTCTGAGCTTGATGTCCACCTGCTGGTGGGTGAGGTTGACCCTAAGGCTAACAGGCTGGCTTGTGGGTGGGGCTTTGGATTCTGGGGCTGGTGCCTGCCTGCTAGTAGGCAGAACCAAGTTCCTGGTTGTAGAGCCCTGGGAGTCCTGGTTCCAGTGCCTGTGCAGTGGCATGTGCGGCCAAGTCCTGGACCCTCTGGTGGGCAGAGCTATGTCTAGTGTTGGTTGTGAGCAAAGGGGTTCTTGAGGCAGCCTCTCTGCTGGTAGGTGGGGCTTTGCCACATCCAGTTAGTTCCTTGATCTGCGGTGTCCCAGGCTGTTGGGTAGGGACAGGGTGAGATTCAGTTGCCTCTCATCTCTATTCAGGTGCTTTCCTAAGATATGCAGGTAGGCCTGACCCAGGGTTCTTTCAAATGACTGGTTCTGCTCCAGGGCCTGGAACATGTGAGGTTTTGTGTGAACCTTTTAGGAGTGGAGTCTCTATTTTCCTCAGCTTTCTGGGACCCCCACTGGGGAGCCTGAAGTGGGGCTCAGATCTCTCTCTCCTTGGAGAGAACCTCTACCACGTGATCATTCTCCGGTCTGCGGGTTGTCTGTGGGCATGGGGTTTGCCTATACTGTAACTCTGCCTCTCCTACCCGTCTTGCTGTGGTTCCCTCTTTCTATCTTTGATTGTAGATTTTTTTTCTGGTAGGTTATAGTTCTTAAAAATGCTTTCTGTATAAATAATTGTGATATTGGTATTCCTGTGAGAGGAAGTGAGCTCAGAGTCCTTCTGCTCCACTGTCTTTGCTGATTCCAACTTACTGTCCACCAAGTGCAGAATACATCTGTGCTTATTTGGCTTTGGGCAGTCTTGGGGTGGCAGTCATCAAGCTGTGCTGGCACTTAGGGGGGTGTAAATTCAGGTATTTCACTTTTATTTTTATGGATTTCTTTTTAGGGTCTATCACGATATATTTTTTTTAATGGAGTGTATTGTTAGGTGTTTCAGGGGATAATGGTATAATAAGGAAAATTAACAAGGATATTGGGATCAGAGAGAACACTTTTCAAACACTAAATCTTTTCTGAGTTGTATAACCATCACCCAATTAGCAATATCTGAGCCTCTATGCCCTCAAATTAAAAATGGAAACACTACCAGCTCTGTGGGGGCATCCATGGTCAGACAGGGATAAAATATAGAGTTTAGGGAAAGACTGAAGTAATCTGACAAGTGTAACCTGATGAGCCTATAGACAAATTGACTTTTGTATATTTTTGTCTTTGTTTTTTGGCTGAGTCACAGTTTTTCAAGTCAAGTTAGTGTAAACTTTTTTTAAATAGGATATTTCAATGAAAATCTGGTGTTCAGAATTTTAAAAGGTCAGAAGAGCTTTAAAAAATCAGGCTTTCCTTCTGTTGCCTTCTTCTGGTAACAATTAACTGGGGCTTTAGTAATAACTGCCTCAGTGTATTTGGTTGGCTTTAACTCTTTCTGCTAGTTGCTGGCTTCCATCAACCTGTGGGTCTGCAACTCCCATATGATGTTGATTCTAGGGGCCATGCTACTGGAGGCAAAAATAGAGCTCCTGGTGTGATGAGAATGTAGGTAATCATGATGATATCAGGACAAAACAATGGAATCTGGGCTTCTCCTAAAGTGGCTGAAATGCATGGTTTCTAGTGTAATGTAATGATGGAGGGTAAAGGATAGGCAGAGGTGGGGATGGGATGGAGATTAAAAATTTAATTTAGGGCCCAGATCAGCAATCCTACAATAGTCACTCAGGCTGGGCTGACCTATTCAGTGCAGTTTTTTTTTTTTACAGCTACAAGAATTTTAGCTTTCAGGGTCCAGGAGCCTATCAGTTCCTTCTTGTCCTATTTCCTCTTATCTTATCAAAACACAATTACAGCAGCTAGAGAATGCAGGTAGGTAGGGGCCCTTCTGCCTGTTTATTTCTTCCATATGTAGGTTATTTAATTTTCCAAGGGGCCCTAGGGTTTGGGAAAACTACTTGTCCAGTATAATCACCTATGAGCTAGTATAAACTCAAGCTTTACTGCCATTTATTAGTCATTGACATGCAAAAAGGAAAAAAAAAAGATTTAAATAAACTCTAAAGACAACCCTTTGAGATTTTAACTGAGGTGCATTTGAGTGTTTGAAGTTTAAATAATAAAATAGTGGCTCCATTTCTATCAATGTCATGCAGTATCCTGTACAGATATTTTAAAGCTGATACGGTTTGTGTGATCCTACTTTATAAAACAGCCCAAAAATGGGTTTCAGAAGCTCTCCCTGATCCTCCAAAGTCTGGTGCTTGAAACCTCATGAGAAATCAAGCTTTGGGTCTGTATTACTCTTGCTCTGTAAACTCCAGATTGCCCAAAACATCTTTTAGGGGAGAAGCTGGTATGCCTTAGGACAGATAAATATCTTTTCTATACTCTGAAGAGCTGTTACATTAGTGTTTAGTAGTTTCTTAAAGATCTTCAACTTCCTTCTTTTAAAGGGTAGGGATATTTAGGCCCGAAGAAGAAATTCACTCAGCAAGCCATCGAACCCTTACTTGTGGCACTATGATACAATGGGAAGAGAACCCTTGTCCTCATGGAGCTTAAAAGTGAGTGGATGAAACAGATCAATAAGTAAATGTAAAACTCTGTAAAATATTACAGTGAAGTGAATCCACAGGCATGTTTAATCAGAGCTGGTGGAAGGTCTTTGAGGAACTGATGACTAGGTACAGATCTTAAGAACGAATAGGCATTTTCTTAATCATTTTGAGTTTGTTTTTATAGGAAAAATGGCTCTGATGAACCTATTTGCAGGGCAAGAATAGAGACACAGATGCAGAGAAAAGACCTGTGGACACAGTGGGGGAAGGAGCAAGTAGGACACACTGAGAGAGCAGCCCTGATGCGTATACACTGCCGCGTATGATAAACTAGCTACCGGGAAGCAGGTGTATCGCACAGGGAGCGCGGCTCAGTGCTCTGTGATGGCCTGTAGGGGTGGGGTGGCAGGGGTGGGGGAAGGAGGCTCGTGAGGGAGGGGATATGTGTATAATTAGGGCTGATTCACATCACTGTACAGCAGAGACCAGCACAACATTGTAAAGTGATTATCCTCCAATTAAAAATAAATTGAAAAAAACATGAATAGGCATTCACTAGGCAGACCAAGTCAACTCAAAGGGTAGGAAATATTTCCCAGAGCACCAGAGTTAAAGTCAGATCATGGGCTGTGGCAGAGGGAATACTCAGTGCAGTGTTCGCTACTCACCATCCCCCCAATATATCCCTCCAAACAAGTTTTAAACGTTTCTCCTCCTGCTTCTAATTATCTTTAGACATTTCTGTGCTGCACACTATCCTAGTCACTGCAAATGTTTGATTACTTTTAGTTAAAGTCCAGGGCCTGTTACAGAATCTATGATTGTTGAGAATTCTGCCTTTTCTCTCTTATTTGCTTACTTTTGGGTGGAAGTGCTAATGGATAGAGAATCATTCCAAAGATTTTCTGAATCTTCTAAACCTGCAAAGAGGGGAAAAAAAGAGGCATTCCTTAATTGGACTTTAGGTCAAAAACTTTTCCCTCTAAATTGGTTGTCAGAGGAAGTCAGTGACCAATGAAATGATGTGCAGATTGCTCCCATATTTAAGCTTATCCTGCTCATGTTGCTATGTGGGATTAGAGGAACTGGAAGAGAGCACCGACCAGAGCTGTGATGAGAGGCACCTGGACATTTTGGCTGCATTTTGTAGTAATGATCATTGGATGGTTCATTAGTGAGAATGTTAACAAGATTAAGCAAATGTTTCTGCTGAATGAGGTCCAGTCAAAATTATATTGCTTTTGGCCAAAGACATCACAAGACTCATAGAGCAAAGGGTAGTTATAATGTATTTTAATAATTGTATTGAAGCAGTCACATTCAAAAAGTCTTACTTTGTTTAAAGAATTAGGTCCACAAAAAGAATCAGAACCATATGTTGTATTGTCACTTAAAATGTGATGCTAAAAATGATCTTCACTCTTATTTTAGAAGAAATTGATATAAAATATATAAATAAGTACATAGCAATACTTGGTAATAGATTACTTTTCCTGAGACAATTGATCCTAAATCTACTATCAAAATCACCAAGAAAACTATAGTCATGGTTCCAAATTCTTTGGATAGGATTAAAGTGATTAAAGTGAATGTAGTATAACCCACATAAAATTGAGATGCCTAAGATGCTCAATATCACTCATTATTAGGGAAATTAAAACCAAAACAATGAGATATCACCTCACACCAGTCAGAATGGCCATCATCAAAAAATCTACAAACAATAAATGCTGGAGAGGGTGTGGAGAAAAGGGAAGCCTCTTACACTGTTGGTGAGAATGTAAATTGATACAGCCACTATGGAAGATGGTATGGAGATTCCTTAAAATGCTAGGATTTAATGTGTGTATACCCATGGCGGATTCATGTTGATGTATGATGAAACCAATAGTATAATTAACCTCCAATTAAAATAAATAAATTTATATTAAAAAATGCTAGGAATAAAACCACCATATGACCCAGCAATCCCACTCCTAGGCACATACCTTGAGGAAACCAAAATTGAAAAAGACACGTGTACCCCAGTTTTCATTGTAGCATTATTTATAATAGCTAGAACATGGAAGCAACCTAGATGTCCATCGGCAGATGAATAGATAAAGAAGTTGTGGATAATACAAATTGTATATATGTTCCATATATACACAATGGAATATTACTCAGCCATAAAAAGGAACACATTTGAGTCAGTTCTAATGAGGTGGATGAAGCCTATTATACAGAATGAAGTAAATCAGAAAGAGAAAGATGGTACCAAAGAATTTATTTGCAGGGAGTAATGGAGAATGGGAAAGACTAGAGATCTCTTCAAGAAAATTAGAGATACCAAAGGAATATTTCATGCAAAGATGGGCTCAATAAAGGACAGAAATGGTATGGACCTAACAGAAGCAGAAGATATTAAGAAGAGGTGACAAGAATACACAGAACTGTACAAAAAAGAACTTCATGACCCAGATAATCACAACAATATGATCACTCACCTAGAGCCAGAATTCTTGGAATGTGAAGTCAAGTGGGCCTTAGAAAACATCACTACGAACAAAGCTAGTGAAAGTGATGGAATTCCAGTTGAGCCATTTCAAATCCTGAAAGATGATGCTGTGAAAGTGCTGCACTCAATATGCCAGCACATTTGGAAAACTCAGCAGTGGTCACAGGACAGGAAAAAGTCAGTTTTCATTTCAATCCCAAAGAAAGGCAATGCCAAAAAATGCTCATACTACCGCATGATAGCACTCATCTCACATGCTAGTAAAGGAATGCTCAAAATTCTCCAAGCCAGGCTTCAGCATGAACTTCCAGATGTTCATGCTGGTTTTAGAAAAGGCAGAGGAACCAGACATCAAATTGCCAACATCTGCTGGATCACGGAAAAAGCAAGAGAGTTCCAGAAAAATATCTATTTCTGCTTTATTGACTATGCCAAAGTCTTTGACTGTATGGATCACAATAAACTGTGGAAAATTCTGAAAGAGATGGGAATACCAGACCACCTGACCTGCCTCTTGAGAAACCTATATGTAGTTCAGGAAGCAATAGTTAGAACTGAACATGGAACAACAGACTGGTTCAAAATAGGAAAAGGAGGATGTCAAGGCTGTATATTGTCACCCTGCTTATTTAACTTCTATGCAGAGTACATCATGAGAAAGGCTGGGCTGCAAAAAACACAAGCTGGAATCAAGATTGCTGGGAGAAATATCAATAACCTCAGATATGCAGGTGACACCACCCTTATGGCAGAAAGTGAAGAGGAATTAAAAAGCTTCTTGGTGAAAGTGAAAGAGGAGAGTGAAAATGTTAGCTTAAAGCTCAACATTCAGAAAACGAAGATCATGTCATCTGGTCCCATCACTTCATGGGAAATAGATGGGGAAACAGTGGAAACAGTGTCAGACTTTATTTTTTGGACTCCAAAATCACTGCAGATGATGACTGCAGCCATAAAATTAAAAGACGCTTACTCTTTGGAAGGAAAGTTATGACCAATCTAGATAGCATGTTGAAAAGCAGAGACATTACTTTGCCAAGAAAGGTCCATCTAGTCAAGGCTATGGTTTTTCCAATGGTCATGTATGGATGTGAAAGTTGGACTCTAAAGAGAGCTGAGTGCCGAAGAATTGATGCTTTTGAACTGTGGTGTTGGAGAAGACTCGGGAGTCACTTGGACCTCAAGGAGATCCAACCAGTCCATCCTAAAGGAGATCAGTCCTGGTTGTTCATTGGAAGGACTGATGCTGAAGCTGAAACTCCAGTACTTTGGCCACCTCATGCAAAGAGTTGACTCAGAAAAGACCCTGATGCTGGGAGAGATTGAGGACAGGAGGAGAAGGGGACAACAGAGGATGAGATGGCTGGATGGCATCATAGACTTGATGGACATGAGTTTGAGTGAATTCCAGGAGTTGGTGATGGACAGTCAGGCCTGGCGTGATTTATGGGGTCGCAATTAGTCAGACACGACTGAGTGACTGAACTGAACTGAACTAATGGAGAAACAGACATAGAGAATAGACTTATGGACACAGAGAGAGGGAAGGAGAGAGTGAGATGTATGGAGACAGTAACATGGAAACTTATATTACCATATGTCAAATACATAGTCCATGGGATTTTCTGTATGTCTCAGGGAATTGAAACCGGGGCTCTGTATCAACCTAGGGGGGTAGGATGGGGAGAGACATAGGAGGGAGATTCAAGAGGGAGGAGACATATATACCTATGGCTGATTCATGTTGAGTTTTGACAGAAAAAACAAAATAAGTAAAGCAATTATCTTTCAATTAAAAAAATAAATTAAAACAATTGAAGTGCCTAGTAGTTGAGCCTTAGAATGTTGTCACATTTTTAAAAAAAATCACTTAATTTTTTCACATTATTTTAAGAAGTGTTTCAAAAGTGAAAAAGGGAGAAATTCCATATATGGCATATCATCATATTTCCTCAGTGGTACTAGTGGTAAAGAACCCACTTGTCAATGTAAGAGATATTTGAGACAAGTGTTCAATCCCTGGGTTGGGAAGATCCCCTGGAGGAGGCTATGACAACCCACTCCAGTATTCTTGCCTGGAGAATCCCATGGACAGAGGAGCCTGGCGGGCTACAGTCCACGAGGTTACAAAGAGTTGGACCCAAGTGAGCACACACCCAAGAGGATAATTGTTCATGGCAGAGAAGATTTTTATCTTCCCAGTTACCTCCCACATTGTTTTCTAGCAGGAGTTTCATCACATGGTTTCTTTTTCAGCTACTTAGGCAGCCAGATCCCATGCCCTGAGGCATAATGTTTTATCTTAGACTATAAGTTGGGAAGATCCCCTGGAGAAGGGAATGGCTACCCACTCCAACATTCTTTCCTGGAGAATTCCATGGACAGAGGAGCCTGGTGGGCTACAGTCCAAGGGGTCACAAAGAGCCAGACACAACTAAAGAGATTTAACAGCAGCAACAGAGTACATGTAGCCGAAAGAGACAAGAATTCCAGGTATGCAGCTAGCTAGCCTGGTAATGGGGTGGCATCCTTGAAATTGCTAAGGCAAGTGCCTGGTTGGCTTCAGGTGGGTGCTGAGGTGGTTGGTCAGCCGTAGGACAAGCTGCAGTGAGCCAGGGAGTGAGTAATGGCAAGGGACTTTGAGAAGGCTCATGCAGTTTGCAGTGCAACAGATCTGCCATAACTGCAGGCGCAGAGGATGGTCCTAAGCCCTTCCAATTATTCCTTCCTGTTCACTGCCAAACTGATCTTTTAGATAACTTTTTCTGCCTCAAACTTTTTACTTTTCTGGGTATACTAGATATAAAATATTGTGTAAGTGATAAGTGCACGAGATAGTGATTCACAATTTTTAAAGATATTTCATTATAGTTATAAAACATTGGCTATATTTCCTGTGCTATATGATACATTCTTGTGGCTTATGTATTTTACAGATAGTTGTTTGTCCCTCTTGGTCCCCTAGCCCTCTCTTGCCCCTTTCCTTTTCTTTTTCCCCACTTGTAACCATTAGTTTGTTCTCTGTATTTGTGAGTCTACTTTTTTATTATATTCACTGATCCATTGCATCATTTAGATTCCACATAGAAGTGCTATCGGAGTATTTGTCTTTTCTGTGTCTGAATATATTACTTAGCATAATGCCCTCTAAGTCCATCCACATTGTTGCAAATGGCAAAAGTTCATTCTTTTTTATGGCTTAATAGTATTTCATTATATATATATATTATATATATATATATATATATATATATACACACATAGACATACGCAATGCATCTTTATCCATTCATCTGTTGATGGACATTTAGGTTGCTCCCATATCTTGGAAATTTTTAATAGAGCTGCTTGAGCATTTTGGTACATGAGTCTTTTCAAATTCATATTTTTTTCAGATATATACTCAGGAGAATTATATTACCCCAGGAGGGTATATGACACCAGGATGGTCATATAATTCTACTTTTAGTGTTTTGAAACTTCTATACTGTTTCACAGTGAAAAAGTGTTTGTCACTCCATCATGTCTGACCCTTTGCCTACCCCACTGACTGCAGCATACCAAGCTGCTCTGTCCATGGAATTCTCCAGGCAAGAATACTGGAGTGAGTGGCCATTCCCTTCTCCAGGGGTCTTCCCCACCCAGGGACTGAACCCAGGTCTCCTGACTTGCAGGCAGATTCTTTACAGTGACTGCATCAATTTGGTGATACATTCCCACCAACAGTGTAGGAAGGTTTCCTTTTCTCCACATTCTCGCTAGCATTTGTTATTTGTATTCTTTTTGATGATAGCCATTTTCCAGGTGTGCAGTAATATCTCATAGTTTTGATTTACATTTCCCAATGATTAGCATCTTTTCACATGACTCTTGGCCATCTGCATTTACTCTGATAAAATGTCTGTTCAGTTCTTCTGCCCATTTTTTAATCAGGCCTTGTTAATTTTGATGTTAAGTTGTATGAGCTGATTTTATAATTTAGATATTAACCTCTTAAGGGTCATATCATATGCAAATATTTTCTTCCATTCAGTAGGTTGTCATTTTGTTAATAATTTTCCTTTGCCGTGGAAAAGCTTTTAAGTTTAATTAGGTCCCACTTGTTTATTTATTTATTTTTTTTAATTTTCTTTGCTTTAGCAGACAGATCCCCTCCCAGGGCTGAAAGGAGACTTCCGAAGTGGGGATTCTAACTTACTGTGACCCATCCAAGATGCCACTCATGATTGCCTTTTGTTGTCCTCCACCTCCTACATTGTCTGGTCTGGGAGAATAAAAGGATGGTGAGATCCTGCATAAAAGCACTGTGATTCCTTGGCATTAGCTAGCCTGAGAAACCAGCAGGGATGTTGCAGTGGAAACAGGCCTCTAGAGTCTGGTCCAGGATCAGTATCAGCTTTGCTTCTTATTAAGTGATCTTAGGTAATTTATTTACCCTGTCAGGATCTTGGTTTTATTACTCAGCAAACAAAGCATCAGATTCTCCTTCCAACATCTGTCAAAGAAGGGAGGACAAAGGACAAGATGATTTTTGTATTATTTGGACCAAGATGCCTTGTGCTTACCCTAGCTGGGTTCCCTAGAAGCAGAGCTAGAGAGGACTCTCATGAAAGTGACAGTAAGAGAATGTCCAGAGGAGGAACCGGGATGGCAGGCAAGGGAAGCAGGATAGAGCAGAAGGTCACGGATCCGATTTCAGCTGAAGTCACATCTCAGCCTTTGTTCTGCGAAGAGTACCGGAGCCTGAGTGGATCCCAGAACTGTCCCACATTGAGGGGTGTTCCTAGTTCCACCTCTTGGTTCCCAGATCCCTGCATTCTACTAGTGGGAACCCAGCGGCGTGCAGTAGATACTGCCTGGTAGCATGTCCAGAAGGATAGTGGACTCACTTGCTGGTATCTTGAGCTGGCACTTCAGCTACATCTTCAAGTGTTCTTTTTTCCATTACTCTACCAGGCCAGCAACCTCGCAGTGGTATATTATGTGGTGTGATCATCGAGTCTACACGCATGGATATGTACACATGTAGACTTGAGCCTCACTCCTGATGCCAAATGCCTTCGGTCAGGTTTCCTAAGCTCAGGGATTCTTCTGTAGATGGTTGCTGAGGAAGAACTTTCCAGAGAGATTTGTAAGGAGGTGAGGGAGAAGACTAGGGCAGGCGGAGGAGATAAGCAGAGAGATGGCTTCAGTTGAAGCCTATTTCAGCATGATCTCCAGAGAAGCTCTGGAACTCAATGGCTCCATAAGATTTCCTACCCTGAGGTGAGGGGATCTGTGCTTTTGAATCCCAGTATTGCTCAGTCATTGGTCTTGAGCCACCCCTGTGGACAGCATTTCCAGAGGAGGTGTTCCCACTAGCTAAATGTCCATCTATGAGCTCTTAGCATCCCACACTCACATAAGCTTGGTGGGACCCCAACAGTTGACTGTACCATATCTTGTAACTCTCTTTGAAAGGCTTGGATTAACTTGAAAATTGTCACTGTCACTAAGCTTGATGTTACCCCATCCAAACATCCAAATCTGGAAAATCTAGCCAACTGTCAGATTCTAGTATTTCTACTCTTTCACTGCAACTTCTGTCCACTGAGCCAATGTATTTGTTGGATCTTGGCTATGGCAGACATCATGCTATGCTTTGCGTGTATGGAATGTCAGAAAATCTTGCTCTTATAAGGACTCTATTCCCAGCACTTTATAGACAGTATTAGCTAAGATTTTACACAGCAACTCAAGTCTCATAGTCTACTGTAGTCACAAAACCATTCATTGGAACAGGGCATTAAATCTTATAGCCACCAGATGTTTCCTTATCCCTGCCCATGATGTCTGTCTCTATCAGCGCTCTATTCTGATCATTCTGGATGATCTGACTTTTCCTCTGAGGCTGACACTGCTGATGAAATCAGCCCAAGTAGTCATCAGAGCAGCTTACATTTGGGGACACTTTAAGCATGCTAACTATAATACTTAAAATGAAAAACAGTTTTCATCTGTTCTAGGAACTACCATACAATAAAACTTCTCCAAAAGTTATTCACTTCAAATATGTGAGGGTACTTTTTACAATGCACAGTTTTGAGGCCCTTGCTTCAGTATTATTTAATCAGAATCTATAGGGTTGAGAGGGCTTCTCTGGTGGCTCAAACTGTAAAGAACCTACCTGCAATGAGAGAGAACTGGGTTCAGTCCCTGGATTGGAAATATCGCCTGGAGGAGGATGTGACAACCCACTCCAGTATTCTTGCCTGGGGAATCCCCATGGACAGAGGAGCCAGGTGGGCTACAGTCCATGGGGCCACAGAGTTTGAAACCATTGAGTGACTAAGCACAGCACAGCACATGGGGTTGAGAACTCTACATGTTTAATCACTCCCTGAAATTCTCTACACTAGAGTAACTTCAGTTCAGTCGCTCAGTCATGTCTGACTCTTTGCGACCCCATGAATCGCAGCACGCCAGGCCTCCCTGTCCATCACCATCTCCCAGAGTTCACTCAGACTCACATTCATCGAGTCAGTGATGCCATCCAGACATCTCATCCTCTGTCATCCCCTTCTCCTCCTGCCCCCAATCCTTCCCAGCATCAGAGTCTTTTCCAGTGAGTCAACTCTTCGCATGAGGTGGCCAAAGTACTGGAGTGTCAGCTTTAGCATCATTTCTTCCAAAGAAATCCTAAGGCTGATCTCCTTTAGAATGGACTGGTTGGATCTCCTTGCAGTCCAAGGGACTCTCAAGAGTCTTCTCCAACACCTTACTAGAAAGTAATTTACACTTTCCTTTTAGTGATATGACAAAGAATAAATGCAAGTGATTTGTTTGGAAGGTATGGGAAGGGGCAGAGGGATGAAGAAGTGATCCAGGGGATATAGTCAACAATGAATGCTCTAAGCTAGTTATCACTGTGGGTGGCTGAAATCTCAGAAATGGTAGCACACATCTCTCAGGATTAATCAAGAATGGCAGAGAGTGGGGATACAATACCCTAGCTCCCTTGCCTCTCAGCTGGGGTAAGGCCTGCTTCTGGCTTAGTGATCAGTCCCCAGTATGCCAGCCTGCCAGATATGTGCCTGCAGAGCATTCATCTGAGAATAGCTGAGATGCAGATACTAGAAGCTGCAAGCTGACTGGAGCACAATAATTCAGTAAATTCTGAGGGATAACAATGTCTGCCTCCCTTTCTTCCCATTTTATTCCCAAGAAAATGCCAGTGATTCTTGTACTGACTCTATTTATACTTATGAGCATCATATGGGCAGTAAAATCTACTTTAAAGGGGGATGAGATCAAGAGGACTTCTCTTGAAGCAGTCTTGGCATAGCAAGCAACCTGTCTTGTTTTAGGTGGTATGCTTCTTCAGTAAGGCCTGAGGGCAGGAGGACTCTGAGAAGATGGAAGGGGGTAAAACCTACCCCCACCCCCCGAGGCTATGGCTGTATTCCTGCTGCCTATAGACAGGATTCTTGAAGTTCCTTCTTTACGACCATACATGTAAGTGGTAAAGTCAGGATGCAAACACAAATCCATCTGATATGAAAACCCATAACACAATTACTGTTCATGAAACCTAGAGCCATGGTTCTCAACCATGGTAGGGGTGGTAATTATGCTCCCCAGGGGACATTCGGTAATGGTTGGAGGTATTTTTGGTTATCCAACTTAGAGGGATGTTGCTGGCATTTGTTGGGACTGTTCTGTGCATTATAGGATGTTTATCTCTACCCCAGATAATTCTTTGGTGAGTAAAGTGTCCATGGTATGAGTTCAAGAAAGTCTTCTCTAAAGGTTACGTTCATGAGTCTTGGCCCTGTTACTTATTAGCAAGGCTATTTAAGGAGCCCAAAGTCCATAGCCCAAACTAGTCCCCCCAAAAGCATCGAGTTGTCTTTCAGCTCACTTGAGTAGTCAAGTCAACCTCTCGTGAGGGAAGGGGTACTCAACTAAGATACTTTGTCACCATTAACACTCTGACAAATTTAGATGTAAGGCAAGAGTGGCAGCAGAAAGAAGAGAAGATATATTTTGAACACTTTGCATTTCAAGTGCACTTGACAATGCCTTGATGTCAGTGCTTAGCAAGAAGGTGATATATTAAGGAAGGCAGTTGCAGCTCGACAGTGTTGCCACCTCCCCATCTCACAGGCTTTGCTGAAGTCCAGCAAGCCTCTGGAAACTTTTCACCATTAATTGCCATTGCACAGCCTAGAAAGGACATGACAATCTCCCCAAAATAAAAATCCATGGATTTTGTTAAGTCATCACCAACTGTTTTGTATTTTATCAGCCTGAACACCCAAAAGTCTTTTCAACAGATGGATTGCATCAGATTCTGTAAACATTGTAATTGTTTGGCAGGATTACTGCTTACGCTGAAAAATGTAATTTGCAATGATACACACAGACGACATATATTCCCCCCATGCACAGAGCAACACAGTTTATGCTGTAAATGAGGTCCCATCATATGCCTTCTGCACAGTGCTCATTAGCTCATCAAATTCAGAATTAAACAGCAATTATCTCCAATGTCTCAGACTGCTGTTTCTGCCATTTTGCTGTTTCATGGGAGCTTAAGAAATGAAATAAAGCACATCCCCTGTCCCTTTCTTCCCTGCATATTCAGAGACCCTGGAAAGCAGCCAAGTGACACACTGCTATAATGAAATCAGCCTTTTTTTGGTAAAATATCTGTTCTGCCCACACCTAATTAAAAGATAAGCATCCTGTAGTTTAGGCAGTTTCACAGTCATTGCCCAAGGAAATTTACAAAGATGCTAGTCTAGCTTATAAGGAACTTTTTTCAGATGATTGTTCTGGGAACGAATCAGAGGGCTTAGGAAAAGAATCGTCTTAACTTATATAATTGCTGCCACCTCCCATTTTTATAGAGTATTTTATTGATAAAATCAAGGAGGGAAGAAATTGCAAGGAAATCAGTCTCAGGCACATTGCCAGGAAGAGGAAGACAGGCAAACCCAGACCTAAGGAAAGTTCAAGGCTCAGTGAAGAGTCCTCCAGTTGAGACTTCATAACAGTGGGTTTATCATGTTGATAACTGAAGGCTTCCTCTCTGCCAGGCACTAGGCTAAACTTGTCATTCCTAGATTGAGGCTTAAATGATTTTAAAATGAGTGCATTAAAGCTTTGAATCCAGATTTGATTGGGCAGTTTATCAAACTTAAGTTTAGAAATGTGAACAACCTGTCTCAGTACAGGTTCAGTGGCTCAAACTTTGTCAAGACTATTTTTGACAAATCTTTAGAGATCACTGATGTTTCTGAAGCTTACATAGTCCACTAGGAAGAAATCGTTTTCTTTTCCCTGAATGCTCAGAACAGAGGAATGGAGAAGAGGTGCAGTCTGGGAGAAAAACAAAGTATGTTAGTTAAAAATAAAGTCATCTTGAAATATTTTCTTAAAAACATTCTCTCTCCAATTCTGAAAGAGAATTCTCCAATTCTGAAACTTTGTTTTAACATGATAGTGATTACTTTGAATTGAATTTATGCTTTGTGCTTTTATTTTTTGTTTGTTTTTTACTTTAAACCTAAGAATTGGGTATTTTTATAAACATAACACTGAAACAACAGTGTGTGTAGTGGGTGCAACTTTCTTTGGATGAGCAAGAAGTATTCTGCAACATTTTAGTACCATAATGTGTTCAAAAATTGTACATGTACAAAAGTTGTAAGTCCAGGTTGGTGAATTAAAGCAATGTAAAAATCTTTGTATAACTATATACCTCACATAGGTGAAGATATCAGCAGGCCAGGAGATCCTTTCATGCCTCCTATTAGATCACTACCTATTTGTTTCACCTTGTAACCACTCTCCTGATTTCTAGACTATTGAGTGCTCCCAAGTTTCAGTTTTGTGTAGACAGCAGTTTTTGCTCAGCATTGCTTAATTGATTCATGTTTCATGTAACTACAGTGCACTCATTTTCACTATTGTATGGCACTCCAGAGAAAAATCCAAGATACTCAGTTAAATTTGAGTTTCAAAAAAGTCCAAATGTTTTAATATGTACATATACTATTGTGCATGTTAAAATATGTTTAACTTTAAATTTTAAGCAACTAAAAAATGTAAATGTTCATTCTTATTTTATCTGGCAATACTAATTTTACAATACACATTTTTTTCTAATGCTCTACTTTTGAAATGTTTTAGCTTTTAGCAACTATCTATGTTGCTAAGAGCATTCTTATATATGCCTTAAGATTTTAAAGCAAGTTCTTCCTTTTTAAATACATGAGTATATGCTTTTAATAAAAATGTGATCAAATTATAATATCAAACTTTTGCATACTCTGAATGTTAAATATTTTTGCTGGAGGGGTAGTATTCCTTCAGGCCACTGGAAATTAAGTTTTAGTAAAAATATGGTTTGTTTTGTTGGTTACTTTATACTCCGTTGCAGTTCTAAAGAATACTCTGCAGAGTTTAAAGAACAGTAGAGAAAAATGAAAAGGTAGCTGTGGGACAAGCAAGATAGAATCAATCTGAGATTTGCGTTAAGATCATTTCTCAGTTCAGGAAAAGAATAAACAGTGGGGCAGTACTGAGCTGGCCAAGGATTCTCAAGGAAACTTTGCAGCAAGTGACTTAAATCACAGGAGAGGGTCCTAGAGACAACAGATTCACTGAATCTGGTTGAGGAGTTGTATGTGAGGAATACAAGTCATTCTTTCACCTTTTCTATGATATAGGATCTCACAATAAAATATTAGGTAAAATTATGTGAAAGCAAAGAAAATCAATAGAGGGCAGTTTTTTAATTTGTATGATTATTCATATGGCCACAGTTGGTTTTGTTGAAGAGACTGTTCATTACTGTGTGGTGCTTCTGTCAAAACTCTTAATTGCAATTAAGTGTAGGCCTAAATATAGGACCTCTGGTTTCATTGACCTATTTTTGTTGATCTTTATGAGAGTGTTTCCCTTCTCCAGGGGATTTTCCCAACGCAGGGATCAAACCCACCCCACACTGCGGGTGTATTATTTAACAACTAAGCCACAAGTGAAGCCTAAGATTACTGGAGTAGGCAGCCTATCCCTTCTCCAAGAGGATCTTCCAGACCCGGGAATCCAGCCTGGTCTCCTGCATTTCAGGTGGATTCTTTATCAACTGAGCTATCAGGGAAGCCCAAAAATCTTCCCTGGCAGTACAGACAGTAGTGAGTCTGCCTGAAGTGCGGAAGACCCAGGTTCAATCCCTGGGTCAGGAAGATCCCCTGGAGAAGGAAATGGCAACCCACTCTAGTAGTCTTACCTGGAAAATCTCATGGATGGAGGAGACTGGCAGGCTACAGTTCATGGGGTCACAAAAAGTCAGATACAACTGAACAACTTCACTTCATGCTAGTGTTTGAGTCCTCAGCTTTACAATCATGGTAGCCATGAAAAATAGCAGCCTACAATTGGCGGGGCAAAAAGGGCTTGATGTTCCCTGAAAAGCTCAGTTTCTAGAAAAGAGTCTATTTGGCAAGACCTAGAAGCAAGGTCTGATGCTGTAAAAAGCAATATTGCATAGGAACCTGGAATGTCAGGTCCATGAATCAAGGCAAATTGGAAGTGGTCAAACAAGAGATGACAAGAATGTACATAGACATTCTAGGAATCAGTGAACTAAAAT
>SJYC01066812.1:0-15602 GCA_006408675.1 Madoqua kirkii
TGGAAGAAAAGTTATGACCAACCTAGATAGTATATTCAAAAGCAGAGACATTAACTGCCGACTAAGGTCCGCCTAGTCAAGGCTATGGTTTTTCCTGTGATCATGTATGGATGTGAGAGTTGGACTGTGAAGAAGGCTGAGTGCCGAAGAACTGATGCTTTTGAACTGTGGTGTTGGAGAAGACTCTTGAGAGTCCCTTGGACTGCAAGCAGATCCAGCCAGTCCATTCTGAAGGAGATCAGCCCTGGGATTTCTTTGGAAGGACTGATGCTCAAGCTGAAACTCCAGTACTTTGGCCACCTCATGTGAAGAGTTGACTCATTGGAAAAGACCCTGATGCTGGGAGGGATTGGGGGCAGGAGGAGAAGGGGACGGCCGAGGATGAGATGGCTGGATGGCATCACTGACTCTGTGAGTCTGAGTGAACTCCGGGAGTTGGTGATGGACAGGGAGGCCTGGCGTGCTGCGATTCATGGGGTCGCAAAGAATCAGACACGACTGAATGAATGAACTAAACTGAACGGAGCTAGAAATACAACTGCTCTTCTTTTTTTCATGCATCCATGTTGCCTTCGACTCTTGCTGCTGCAAGCTTGGAAGGACAATTCAATGACTAGAATTTCCCAAATGTTGGTGAAGGCAAGTAATCTTTCTCACTGTTGTACAGGTCATTGAAAACCACCTTCCTCATGTAATCTACTATCCCCCTTTTTTGTGCCTGTAGCAAAATTTTTGTGCATTGCAAAATTTACTTTGACACAAAAGCAAAAGCCTACAAATGTAACCACTTGTTGTTTGAACTGCTACTTCAAGGCTCTTTATTGTCTGTTTCTTGTTTATTTCTAACTCCCTCCACCCCCCAACACACCCCGCCCCTCAGCACAGACTAGGATAATGAACTCTGGAAAGAAAATGTAAACAAAAAACTTACTCCTATCAAAACCAGACTTTTCTGATGGGAAAGCTAGGTTTTTTGTTTTCTAAATGACATTACTCACTTCTCTCTCCATTGTCCTTGTCCTTATTTTCTAGTCCAGGAACTGTACACTCCAACACCACCAACACCAGGTTATAGGTTTTTTCAATTATGTCAATGTTCCCAAATGGAAACTTGTTATATTTTTAAGGAGTGGGGCAACCTACTCCCTTCTCAAGCTGTAAACTATACTACTTTTCATGAGTAATAACTTGGAGTGATCACTAGCTTGAGAAAGTTTTATACTATCTCCTCAAGATTGAGACACTTAATTCCAAAACACGTTTGACATTTTCTGTGCCCCCAAAGGACACATCTTTATAGTACCAGTAACCAACTTTTGGCCTATATATGTTGGGACAATTACAGAGTTGGGGGCACCTCCCTGCTAGGGTACTAAAGTCTTTCCTTTTTTTTATTCATGACTCCAATGAGACTCAGCATTTAACTAGTCATTCAAACTCTTCTCCAGAATAACAAAGGTTGCCTATTTACCTGGAGATCAAGGGGCTGACTTTTGGTACATGTTCTGTACAGTACTTTTACCATGGTTGGGAATCAGGTCTCATAAGCAAGTGATAGAGACTTTTTCCATTACCCTAGGCATTACAACAAATGAAACTGCCTTAGCTTCTGCTACTCAATATAAGGGATTTTTTTTGTTAGACAAGTAGTCTTAGATAACCAGAGAGCTCTAGATGACATCCTGGCTGAACAAAGTGGAGTTTGTGCTATTTATAATACCTCCAGGTGACAGACATTAATGTTTCTACCCTTCTAAAAATTGAATTAGGTAAAATAAGGCCACCAGCTACTTGGCTACAAGTAACCCAAGAAATTCCAGGTCCAGACCAGTTTTCAGGGTGGAACTTCTAGATTCTCCAAGGGAAGATCTAATCTTAGCCACTAATAAATTAGGGTTATCAATGTTTCTCAGCCTTTTAGTCTGATATTTGCTTATAAAATGTGCCCTTAGATGTTATACTGAATGAAGCAGGACAATTCTAACAATGCACAATATTAACCTGAAACCTGGGGACAGAGACTATTTCCAGATAAATGCTAAAGAGCTTCATTCCTCAAGCCTTTGTTAGGGCTATACCCTTTGCCATCAAGATGTACCTAGAGGGGTCCTTTGTTTGTTCCTCATTCTTGAGGCATTCAGGGAAAGGCTGCTAAGTTGCTTCAGTCATGTCCGACTCCATGTGACCCCATAGATGGCAGCCCACCAGGCTCCCCCATCCCTAGGATTCTCCAGGCAAGAACCCTAGAGTGGGTAGGGAAAGACTAGAGCACACCAAAACCCAGACTAACCTGATTAGGCCCACCAAAACTAACTGGCTTCTCTTGCTTTTAGCTGATTGTAAGCTAAACTCCCACTGGCTTCCTTATTGTAAGATCTGATATTTGGGTCATAGTAACCCTTGCCCAAGAAAGGATAGAAACAGTAGAGATCTAGTAGAAGCAGAAGCAATCAAGAAGAGATAGAAAGGATATACAGAAGAACTGTACAAAAAAGATCTTAATGAATCAGACAACCATGACAGTGTGGTCAGTAATCCAGAGCCAGACATTCTGGATTGTGAAGTCAAGTGGGACTTAGGAATCACTGCTGTCAATGAAGCTGATGTGATAGAATTCCAGTAGAGCTATTCAAAATCCTAAAAGATGATGCTATCTAAGTGTTGCACTCAATATGTCAGCAAATCTAGAAGACACAGCAGTAGCCACAGGACTGGAAAAGTTCAGTCCTCATCCAGATTCCCAAGAAGGGCAGTACTGAAGAACGTTCAAACCATCAGACAACTGCACTCATCTCCCATGCTAGCAAGGTCATGCTTAAAATCTTGCGTGACAAGCTTCAGTATTATGTGAACCAAGAACTTCCAGATGTCCAAGATGGGTCTAGAAAAGGCAGAGGAACAAGAGACCAAATTGCCAACACTCACTGGATCATGGAGAAAGCAGAGGAATTCCAGAAAAAATCTACCTCTGTTTTATCAACTATGTGAAAGTCTTTGAGTACGTGAAACATAAACTGTAGAAAGCTCTTAAAGAGATGGGAATACCAGACCACCTTGCCTGTCTCCTGAGAAACCTGTATGTGGATCAAGAAGCAACATTTAAAACTCTGTATGGAACATCTAATTGGTTCAGAATCTAGAAAGGAATATGACAGGGCTGTCTGTTGTTACCCTGCTTATTTAACTTATATGCTGAGCACATGATAGAAATGCCAGGCTGAATGAGTTACAAGCTGGAATCAAGATAGTGGGAGAAACATCAACATCCTCAGATATGCAGATGATACCACTCTATTGGCAGAATGCTAAGAGGAATTAAAGAACCTCTTGATGAGGGTGAATGAGGAGAGTGAAAGAGCCAGCTTAAAGCTAAATATTAAGAAAAAAAAAACTAAGATCATGTCATTTGGCTCTATTAAAAGGTAAAGTGAAGTCGCTCAGTTGTGTCCGACTCTTTGCGACCCCAGGGGACTGTGCCCTACCAGGCTCCTCTCCATGGGATTTTCCAGGCAATAGTACTGGAGTGGATTGCCATTTCCTTCTCCAGTGGATCTTCCCGACCCAGGGATGGAACCCAGGTCTCCTGCATTGTAGACAGGCACTTTACTATCTGAGCCACTGGCTCCATTACTTCATGGCAAATAGAAGGGGAAAATGTGGAAGTAGTGACAGATTTCCTTTTCTTGGCCTCTAAAATCACTGTGGATGGTGACTGGGGCCATGAAATCAGAGGATAATTGCTTCTTGGCAGGAAAGCTATGGCAAATTTAGACTGTGTTGAAAAGTAGAGACATCTCTCTGCCAACAAAGCTCCATATAGTCAAAGCTATGGTCTTCCCAGTGGTTATGTATGGTTGTGAGAGCCAGGCTATAAAGAAGGCAGAGAACCAAAGAATTGATGTCTTCAAACTGTGGTGTTGAAGAAAACTCCTGAGAGTCCCTTGGATAGCAAGGAGATCAAACTGGTCAATCTTAAAGGAAATCAACCCTGAATACTCACTGGAAGGACTGATGCTGAAGCTGAAGCTCCAGTATTTTGGTCACCTCTTGCGAACAGCTGAATCACTGGAAAAGTCCATGATTATGGGAAAGATCGAGGGCAGAAGGGGAAGAGGGCATGAGAAGATGAGGTGGCTAGATGGTATCACTGATGCAATGGACATGAACTTGGGCAAACTCTGGGAGATAGTGAGGGACAGGGCTACCTGGTGTGCTGCAGTCCATGGAGTCACAGAGTTGGACATGATGGAGAAACTTAACAAAAACAACCCTTGCTCAAGTTGCTTTTCAGGAACTTGGAGCTATATTTTGCCCAGATCAGACCAGTTGAGACCATGTGCCATTCAACTGAGTCAAAATATCACTCACTCGGAACTTGCTGCCACCACACTTTTTCCGGAACTTATGTCCTATGGAGAGCCATAAAGCTCAAACAGTGCTGCACAGACCACTGATTGCCTCCCTTTTCTTACCTCCAATTACCTTTCACCATGTCTCAGTCCATCCTGCCGCTTCACCCCATAAAGCTCCCTGAACCCCATCTTTGGTGCCAGAGCTGGGGTTGAGATTCATTTTCTTGTCTTCTCCCTTAGCCTTTGTCAGCATTTAACTTGCTATTCCTCTGCAAATGAGCTCAGCATGGTAACAAACTTTACAACCAGGCACAAAAAGTCCAGGCAGATCTTTGCTGCAGTTTGTCACCCCTTATTGGTAACCGAGTGTCTGTGGATGAGTCCCAGCATCTACAGAGGAAAGGGTGGGATTGCTGGCCCCTAGAACCATACCCAGGATTTCCCTAGGGCAAAGCCGCCCACCTTTGTAGTTGAGAAACAGTTTGCGTGTGTGAAAGATGTCTTTCTGGGTAAGTAAACTTGCTAAAATGCCCCAGTTCCTAAATTGTCTAATAACCCTGTCAAGACTGTTGGTTAGAGTTCCATCTTGGTCAAACTATAGGCTGGCTAGAGTCCAGACCATTGGGTTGGAACCCTAAGACTAGGGTGGTGGGTAGAGGCCCATCCTACAAAAGAAACCATGGAAAGTTGGAGCTGCTAAGCCTCAAGCTTGGGTTAGAGTTCTAGAATATTTGCCTTGATTATCTATGTCTATTTCAGATTATATTTGCTCAGCACTGGCTATTTAGAAACTGAGATTTTTGGTAACTGTAATAAGACTCCCTTAGGAGATAACTTTAGGTGGGGGTTCTTTGACTCTAAAGAGGTACAATTCCCTGCAGTCTCTTGGGAAGTTCCAGGTGACCAGGGAATTTATGGAGGTGTTGAGTCATCTGTCTGCCCATGGTGCATAACAATCTACTATGGACTTCCTTTTAAGAGAACAGTTTTTCTGGGCCTTCATTATTCCTGGTGAAGCAGTTGGCATTAACAGCTCATCTAGGGCTGACTCATCTGAACTTTGTTGGTTGGATAATTCTGCTAATTCTACCTAGTTAGAACCTTACAAATGTTTTGTTTGTTGCAGCTGCACACGGGAAAAAAAACCCTCCCAAATGGACAATGTTAATTCCATTCTCCCTTGCAGCCCTCAAGGTTGCCCTCCCCCAAATTATGCAAAACTTACTTATCAACTCATGAAAATGAAAAAAAAGATGGTACTTTTCATAATATCTCTTGATCACATATTCTTTAGGCTTGGAGAAAAATGGTCTTTAAATGGTTTTTTAAATTATAATACAATTTTGGATTTAAGTAATACAATTAGATTTAACTACTCAATGAAAAGAAAAATGAGGTAAAAAGTAACCTTATATACTACCTTTTATGTTTTTGTACCAGAATAAACTTTTGCAAAGAAAACATTATGGTTCAATAGGGAGGAAAGGCAAACATCTTTTGCCTGATTCCAGTGGTAAGGGAAAGACCTGCTGATAATTCAGTTGAACTCTGACTGCTCATCCTCTACCCCCATATAGTGACCTGGCTGATTCTCCATAACCCTAGTCTTCCGCTGATCCAATCCCAGAGGGTCTAGAAATAGGAATTGTCTCCTCTTTATCTTATCAGGGTACTTACTTTGACCAAGGAGCTACTCAAACCAGGCAGGGCATTATCCATCAAGGCAAGCCCCAGTGGAGTTATGAAGTCAGACTGGGCAGCTGATGGGATTATTTGGGTCCTTTTCTCCTTTTCAACTCTGTATTTATTGGATTGAAATATGTCAGCTTATCCAGAGGACCCAAAGAGAACACCAACAACGACAAAAAGAAAATACTTTCAATCCACAACCCAACCTGGGAAGACATTAGAAATTAAGTTCCTTTCTTGTTTCAGAAGACTGTAGACTGGTGCTAGGAAAAGATATCAAGAAATCAGATGGGATTCATGCCAACACCCCCTGGCAACCTGGTGTACAGGTTGTGTGTGCAGCAGGCATAGCTATATCAAGAGTGGATCCTAATTGGGATGTGAACATGGGAGGTAGACCAAACTTGAACATTCACAAGATTTTATTCTTGCAGGACTATTAAAAGGGGTGCCTCAAATATAAAATCTGTATGAAGTACAGTACAAAAACAAAAACCAAAGGAGCCTTTAGAGTTTCTTGAAAGATTTTTTGAGGTCTTTAGGCAACACACTGCTATAGATATATCCTGAGATACCAAAAAGAACTTCAAGATAGTATTCAATAGTCTATGTACCCCTGACATATAGAGGAAGTTACAACAAGTACAGAAGCAACAGAGAAGCCTATGTCTCAACTGGGTGAATTTGCATATCAAGTTTTCAGTAACAGAGGCTAGGTTCAGGAGAAGAGGAAGCCACAAAAGATGACAGTCTCCTTTGTTGGTAGTTAACTTGCCACAGGGAAATGCTGGAACAAACTGAAGTCCCACACAAGAGACTCAGCAGCAGGAAGAATTTCCAGGGTCCTCAAGAGGAACCCAAACAACATGCAGATTACAAATAGCAGTCATACTGGAATAGAGGGTCCAATCTTAAGTGAAGCTCCTGAAGAAGGTGAACTATGGGGGAAACATTCACATACCTGAGCTGAGAATGGGTAACCATGAGTAATGTGCCCCAAGGGTTCTTTAAATTGTGCAAAGTCACTTAGTATCTCCCTTATGGAGCTGGGTTGACTTCAAATATGGGAAATTAATTTTTGACTTTCTGATCAATGTGCGGGCCACCTACTTAGTTCTAAATACCTGGTTTTGTAACCTTTAGATTATCAATAACTGAAGTTTCTAGGAAAAACCCTGAAAAAGACCTTTCACCAGCACTGAAACTGTCAAATGGGGAAGACTTTTGTGAAGGATCATTATCTGTACATGTCTGAGTGTCCCATCCCTCTTTTAGGAAGAGATTTACTAACCAAGTTAAGTGCAAATAAACAAATATGCACCTGAACAAATAGACAAAGTATCACCAACTCCAAAAGGAATAGCCTACACTTATGAAAGAGATACTCCAGCAAATGAGTCCAGAAGTATGGATGAAATAGAGGCAGGGGTGAGTGAAATTACCAGCTCTATACCTATACAAGTCAGACTCGGTCCTTGGATCCAAATTCCTAAGTGAATGCAGAAGCCTTTAAAGAAATGATCAGAAGGTGAGGGTGGAATGATTTGAGAGAATAGCACTGAAACATGTGTATTACCATAAGTGAAACAGATGACTAGTCCAAGTTCAATGCATGAAACAGGGCACTCAAAGCCAGTGCATTGGGACAACCCAGAGGGATGGGATGGGGAAGGAGGGAGTGGGCTGGGGGGGGGGGGGTTAGTTGGGATGGGGGACACATGTACACCTGTGGCTAATTCATGTCAATGTATGGCAAACCCTGACACAATATTGTAAAGCAAATAGCCTCCAATTAAAATAAACTAGTTAATTAAAAAAAGAGAAGTGGGCAGAGCCAGGGATTCAGCCCCTGCTAAGAGCTGTTCTTGTGTTTGACTTAGTATGTCTCTGACAGCCTCCTTATAATAGTCCCCCTTTTCAGGAGCCAGGCACAGAAGAATGGAAATTTGTGCAGGATTTGAGGGCAATTTATCAAACTGTGGGATATTCAGCCAGTTGTTCCTAACCTATACACTCTGCTTTGAAGTCCATAATGAACAGAAATCCCAAAGATGCCCTTTTTTTTTTTTTTTTTGTAAATTCCCAAGTTTTGAATCCCAAGGATTTTTACTTTTGATTGGGAAAACTCTATATATAAGCATTTAACAACAGTACTATAGGATAATATTTCTCAGAGTTTTGAAAGTGTCCTTATTATATTTTGCAATGTCTTAGAAAAGAACTTGAGAGACTTTAAATGAGGGAACTCTGCTCCAGTATGTGGATTATATCCTGACTTCCAAGAAAACAAAGGACATCTGTAATTAGAATGTGGATTTTATTTGAACTTTTTGGGTGAGCAAGATAAAAGGTGCCCATGAATAGAGAGATAGAACTCACAGACCTCTGTTTCATATTTGGGCTTGGAACTCTCACAAAGACAGAGAAAGAGGCACCTGAGAGAAGGGATGCTCTAGCCAGAATTGAGACTAGCTCCTGGTAGTGGGAACCTCAGGGATTCTGGGAAGACCAGGTTCTGCTGCATTCTAGTCTCCAAGTTTGGACTCATAACAAAAGCCCTCTGTGAAGCTCTTAAAGGAGAAGACAATGAACATTTAGGCTGGACAATGGGATGCCATGATAATACCTCTGTCTATTTAAAGTGACAGTGGCTGAGCCTTTATAGCAAAAATAAGTATCTGGACCTTAGGTATTGGTTGGAAATTATGTGCTTCTTGGCTATTGCAGTCTGCTAGCAAAATGGAGAAGATGAAGCACACACTCAAATACTTTAGTTATGATTTGTTAAGAGACAAATTCACCTTGGGATAAGGCCTTAGTAGAGGCCCGGCTTCAGGTGATTGTGGTTCCTGAAAGCAATCTTCCATTGAGCCCCAATAAAATGTTACATAGGAGCCCCTTTCTATGTTCCAGAGTTGATTTTGGAGACCCAAAGGGTATTGGAATCAAGGAATCAGACACTATCAGGTATGTACTACCATCATTGTGAGCTAGTATAACTGCTCTACATAAGTTTGCTTCTAACAGGTTGAAGTTGCTTGCTTCAGATGTTCCTCTGCACCATTTCTTTCCTATAGGCTGGGTCCTGTTGAAACCGCAGAAAAATAAGCATCCAGAAAACCAGCTCCATCCTCACTGGACAATTTGACATGTCACTGATGACATATTCCTCAGTGATATCAAAAATGAGTTAAGCCATGGACTCAAACTGGAATCATGTGGCTCCACAGTGATCCTCAGGGTCACTCTGTCCTATTTACAGAAACTGCATGGGTAATGACAGCCACCCCATGAGAACACCATGACCATGATCGCTCCAACTTTGGCTGGATCTACACCCCAGACACTAAGCTCCCTAAATAGTGAAACACTAATAGGTCTTATGTTGCTATTCAGAAAGCAGTTTTTTAAAGTAAGGAGTAACACTCTTGTTAGATTGTTTGCTTGAGTCTTCTAAATCCACACATTGAACTTTTGTCAAGCTTCCTTGTTGCACTTGACCCCTACACCCCCACCACCCCAGGCTTGGAAGGACAATTCAGTGATGAGAATTTCCCAAGTGCTGGCAAAGGCAGGTACTGTCTTGAAACATTGGATCAGTTCAGCTCAGTCACGCAGTCATGTCCGACTCTTTGCAACCCCACGGACTGCAGCATGCCAGGGTTCCTTGTCCAATACCAACTCCTGGAGCTTACTTAAACTCATGTCCATGAAGTCAGTGATGCTATCCAACCATCTCATCCTCTGTTGGGCCTTTCTTCTCCTGCCTTCAATCTTTCCCAGCATCAGGATCTTTTTTATTGAATCAGTTCTTCACATCAGGTGGCCAAATTATCGGAGTTTTAGCTTCAGCATCAGTCCTTCCAATAAATATTCAGAACTCATTTCCTTTAGGGTGGACTGTTTGGATTTACTTGCAGTCCAAGGGACTCTCAAGAATCTTCTTCAACACCACAATTCAAAAGCATCAATTCTTCAGTGTTCAGCTTTCTTTATAAACCAACTCTCATATCTATACATGACTACTGGAAAAACCATAGCTTTGACTAGATAGAACTTTGTAGGCAAAGTAATGTCTCTGCTTTTTAATATGCTGTCTAAGTTAATCATAGCTTTCATTTTAAGGAGCAAGCATCTTTTAATTTCATGAATGCAGTCACCAGCTGCAGTGATTTTGGAGCCCAAGAAAATAAAGTCTGTCACTGTTTCTATTGCTTCCCTATCTATTTGCTGTGAAGTGACTGGACCAATTGTCATGATCTTAGTTTTCTGAATACTGAATTTTAAGCCAGCTTTTTCACTCTCCTCTTTTTACTTTCATCAAAAGTCTCTTTAGTTCTTCTTTGCTTTCTGCCATAAGGGTGGTGTAATCTGTGCATCTTAGGTTATTGAAACATTGGAAAATGTCATTCAAAACCTTCACAAAATCATACTGATCACCCTTGGTTGTGCCATTAACACTTTTCAGTCATCCCTATCTTTTATGTGACACATACTCAAAACCTATGAAGTTAGAATGGTTATCAAGGCCCTTCATCTTCTGTTTCTTCCTAATCCTCCCTACCCGAACAAGGATAGTGGTCTCTGGAGAAACTGTAGGAACCAAAAGTTGACACTGCCACCAAAGCCACATCTTTTCTGCTGGAGAAACTCATGTCATCTAGTAAAGAGGTGAGCCTACTCAGTTCTCTTTCCTAGCTTGTTTCCTTGTACTGGAAATGTGCATCCCAAAGCCAGGTTATTGCTCTCTCAATTATATCTCATTTCCAGTAGCAAGACTTGGAATATTTTCAAGGAGTGGGTCAGCTTACTCCCCTTTCAAGCTAAGAGCCCTAACTTGTATAAGTTCTAGACTTTCTCAAGAATGAGACATTCAATGTGTACAATATGTCTGGCATTTTCTGTGCTAACTCAGGACACATCTTTGCAGTTTCAGTGGTGAACTTTGGGCCTATACATATTGAGTTAATTGGATAATTGGGGGTACCACCCTATATCCCATGGACAGAGGAGCCTGGTTAGCTATAGTCCATGGGGTCACAAAGGGTCAGATGTGACTGAGTGACTAAACAGCAGCAGCCCTAGTAGGGTGCTTAGTCATTCCCTTTGCTGTCTGTGACTCCAATGAGACTCAGTATTGGACTAGTTCTTTCAAATTGTTCTCCAGAATAAAAAGAGTCTCCTACCTACCTGGAGATCAAGGAGATGGCTTATGGTACATGTTCTGTAGAGTACTTTTACCATGGTAGGGAGTCAGACCACATGAGCATATAAATTAGAAAATATTCATGACCCTAGACATAATAGCACATGAAGCTGCCTTGGCTACTGCTGCCCCAAAGAAGGAAATTGTCCTAGATAACTGCAGAGCTCTAGATGACATCCTGGCTGAACAAGGTTGCGTTTGTACTGTTGCTAATACTTTCGGCTTCCCAGGTATTGCTAGTGGTAAAGAATCTGCCTGCCAATGCCAGAGATACAAGAGACACGAATCTGATCCCTGAGTCAGGAAGATCCCCGGAGAAGGACAAGGCAACCAACTCCAGTCTTTTTCCTGGAGAACCCTATAGACAGAGAAGCCTGGCAGGCTACAGTCCATAGGGCTGCGAAGAGTTGGACAGAATGAAAGTCACTTAGCATACCTACATACGTTTATGCATACATTAATATCTCTACTACTGTCGAAACCCATATATGCAAAATACAGCAATAAGCTACTTGGCTAAAACAAATATCCCCAGAAGTGCCAGGTTCAAGTTGGTTTTCAGGGTCAAAAGTCCTGGATTGCACATGGGAAGAAGATCTATTCAGGGACTATTAATGCTTGGATTACATGTACTTAACTCATTTGGAGTTTTAAACAGGTATTTGCTGATAAAAACAGGCTCTTAAATGTTGCACTAAAGCTGTTGAGTGAGGAATGAGATATGGAAGTTCTAACACTGTAAAATATGAGCTGGGAAATGGACTATTCTAGATGAACGCTGAATAGTTTCATTCCTCAGGCTCTCTTTGGGTCTATGCCCCCTTGACATCAGAAACTAGCCAGAGGGATCCTTTCCCTGAACCCTCAAGAAAGACAAATGAGCAAAGACAGGGGACACTAAAATCCAGGGGTAACCTGCTCAGGCCAGCCAGACCTAACCTGCTGTTCTCACTTTTAGTTGATTTTCAACTGAATTGCCTTTAGCTTCCTTACACTACCAACTCAGATATATGGGTCATTACTCTTTATTAATGCATTAAAGATTAAAGCTAGCTAAATTTATTGTCACTATGTATACAATGTTTTGAAAGGACATATTTTTATAAGGTACTGTTTAGTTGGGAACAAGTTGCCTTAATATTTTAAATGTATGAATTTTTTGAAACTTGCTGGACAGGATGATTTAGATATGTAATACTCAGAATTAGTATTTTTAATGGTGTACATATTTGGATTCTTAAATTTTTTGCTTCTCAAACTAACAAAATCCTGACTAAACAATTTGCTCATTTTCTGTGGGTTACAGCTCATGCATTCAAAAATCAAAACTTTGATTTTAATTTTTACATCATAGACTCTTCAGATAAAACATTCAATTGCTTAAGCACTGTATAAGAACATTATAAAATTTTTATTTTCTAGTGTTCTCCTTATATAGTTGTTGATATGGAGATGATCTGTAATATATACATAATATTTAAATCATGAGTAATGTTGATAATGCCATTTATCATGTTTTAAATATAGTTCACACAAATGTCACCTTACATATTTACACTTCTCATATAGAGTGACCACATGCAGCTTTTTTGGTTAGAATCCACATCCAAAGACTCATAGCAGTATGTTATGTGACAGGTCAAAGCAAAACTTAAAAAATCCCCAAACCTGTGAATTTACTCTAATTTGAAACTGTATATGGTATCATGTATTTGCTGGGAATTTGCCATTTGGAGAGAAGAAAACACAGTTGGCCCTTTGTATCTGCACTTCCATGGATCCAATAGAGAGATGGAAAATATTTGAAAAAAAATTTCCATGAAGTAAAACTTGAATTTTCCACTCATCTTCAATTATTTACATAGCACTTAAATTATATTTGGGCTTCCCTGGGGCTGAGACAGGGAAGAATCTGTTTGTAAAGCAGGAGACACAGGTTTGATCCCTGAGTCCAAAAGATCCCCTGGAGAAGGAAATGGCCACGCATTCCAGTGTGCTTGCCTAGAGAATCCCATGGGCAGAGAAGTCAGGCAGGGTACAGTCCATGGGATCACAAACAGTTGGATACAACTAAGCGTCTAACACTGCAACTATAGTTAGGATTGCTAAAGATGTTATCAGGCACTTAGAGCTTGAGAAACCATCATGTATGAACTGCACAAGAACACGTATGGAGCTTGTGTGAAATTTTAATGGATGGCTTTTTGACCTCAGAGGGCCAAAGGCTCCACACTCATAACACACTTTGTTTTTTTTTTTTTTTTTTGATCTTGCATCCTATGAAGAGCCATGGAGTTTGATCATGCTTGCACAGCCCATCTAGCACCTCACCTTTCATACTTTCTATCACAATTTCACTGTCTCAGATCATCTTATAAAAAGCCTGAACCTGATTTTCAGGAAGGTGCATTTGGGATTTATTTTTGTGTCTTCTCCCTTGGCTGCCTCCTTAATGAAACTTCTTCATTGCAAATCTCAGTGTTTAGGCATTTGACTTGCTGTGTATTAGGCAAACAAAACTGGTTTGGTAACAATTTCAGGCTAATCTCACTTTTAGGAAAAGGAGTATGTTAAGGCCGTATATTGTCACCCTGCTTATTTAACTTATATGCAGAGTGCATCATGAGAAACTCTGGGCTGGAGGAAGCACAGTTGGAATCAAGATTGCCAGGAGAAATATCAATAACCTCAGATATGCTAATGACACCACCCTTATGGAAGGAAGTGAAGAACTAAATAGCCTCTTGATAAAAGTGAAAGAGGAGAATGAAAAAGTTGGCTTAAAGCTCAACATCCAGAAAACTAAGGTCATGACATCCGGTCTCATCACTTCATGGGAAATAGATGGGGAAACAGTGGAAAAAGTGGCTTACTTTATTTTTCTGGGCTCCCAAATCTCTGCAGATGGTGATTGCAGCCATGAAATTAACTTTCCTTCCAAGAAGTAAGCATATTTTATGACCAATCTAGATAGCATATTAAAAAGCAGAGACATTACTTTGCCAACAAAGATCTGTCTAGTCAAGGCTATGGTTTTTCCAGTGGTCAGGTATGGATGTGAGAGTTGGACTGTGAAGAAAGCTGAGCACCGAAGAATGGATGCTTTTGAACTGTGGTGTTGTAGAAGACTCTTGAAAGTCCCTTGGACTGCAAGGAGATCCAAACTGTCCATCCTAAAGGAGGTCAGTCCTGGGTGTTCATTGAAAGGACTGATGTTGAAGCTGAAACTCTAATACTTGGGCCACCTGATGCAAAGGGCTGACTCATTTGAAAAGACCCTGATGCTGGGAAAGATTGAGCGCAGGAGGAGAAGGGGATGACAGAGGATGAGATGGCTGGATGGCATCACAGACTCAATGGACATGGGTTTAGGTGGACTCCGGGAGTTGGTGATGGACAGGGAGGCTTGGCATGCTGCGATTCATGGAGTCGCAAGGAGTCGGACACGACTGAGTGACTGAACTGAAGTGATAGATGTCCCCCAAATAGTTTCTTAATAAACGATGCTAGACTACTCACAGTACATCAAATAAACCAAAGAGGAGGCACAGAAGCCTGATATCTAGCCCTGAGCAACTCTTCTACACTCATGGCCCACAGGGCTCTATCTTGTACTTGTTAGATAAGCCTGCTAAACTGTCACTTCACAGCCTATGTTAGTAACAGAAGTTGTTTCTTAGGTGAGTGGTCTAAATTCACCCTCTTAAGACTCTGCACAACCGTTAGATTACCCTCAATTTTAATCACATCACTAACACCCAGACTCAAGGAGAACACATACTTTCATTCTAGGGTCAGTGTTTTGTACTTGCACATGAGTCTGTTGAGCACATATGAAGTTATCTCTTATCACCCAAGACATGGCTACTCTATGCCAGGTTTTCAGCTACCTTTTACAGCAATTGTTCCCAATACTGTCAGCCAAACACCAATCAGGAAAGCTTGTTGTAGGCCCAAACTCTAGTCCTCCATATCTTGACCTGCAGGAGACAGCTTTCTTTGTGACATTTATTCTTAGTAGTGACATCCTAGAAATTTTCTTCCCCCTGATAGCAAAACATTTAGTATTGTTCCATCTTCTGGGGTCATGGTAGCTGTTGATGTCTTGTTATCACTGGGATTCCTTCTAGTTTGGGGAGTCTTTCCAGTAGCCACTGAACAAGTAACTGACTTATATCTGTACCCAGTAATTTTTGAGTTGATAAACAGGAAGCATTAGGCTTCTCATTTGAGGTTCTTAAAATATGAGCAGTCTTGATTTTCTACTTACAAACTTTTGGATTAGGAGACTTTATCCATCATTAATGTTATGGTCAATGTGATGGACTCTAGACCTGTGCTTTTCAGGCTGAAGC
>SJYC01066813.1:0-13099 GCA_006408675.1 Madoqua kirkii
AAAATATGAGCAGTCTTGATTTTCTACTTACAAACTTTTGGATTAGGAGACTTTATCCATCATTAATGTTATGGTCAATGTGATGGACTGCTAGACCTGTGCTTTTCAGGCTGAAGCTACACTCTTCCTTCTGAAAGGGGTTGGAAAGAAAAAATAATCATCATTTGTTAGAACTCTGAAGATTTGTGTGGGGAGAGGAGGTGGTTACCCACGGGATACAGATATCCCAACAAGGTGAAGGTATGAGCCACACGAAGTACCTCCTGAAGGCTTTGACTGTGTTGCTGGTTTCAATCATAATTAGGGCTTCTATCAGCATCCACCTTGAAAGTTTTGATAGATGGTTACAAAGGCCTTTTCTTTACTTCTCTCTCTCTCTCTCTTTTTTTTTTTTTTTATGAAGAAGTCCAGATATTAGGCCTTCCATTAATGAGACACAGAACCTCAAAACTGGTTTCACTAATTGGGTGGATATGAACTTGAGAAACAGTCTCAGAGTGCCCAACACAGTAGTCCATGCATCTAATAGGCACCTTCGAATCACCCTGGATCCACCGGGGCTAGACCCCAGCAATATGATACTTGTTCTATATGAAGGGAATAGGGCAAACCTTCCCTCTTCAGAAAGATGTGAGAACAAAGACTTTCCTCCAACTTCAAAGTAGTTCAAACATTGCCAGTCAATGTTCCTGTGTGTACTCATGAAAACTCAACCTAACATTTGCCAGTCTATTATTGCCTGATGCATTGCTGTCGTCTGCCCTAATGGGTACTACCATTTACAAGACTGCATTCTTCCAAGTCTACAAAAAGTGGTGACCCAAACAAAGCCCTAGACAGTACAAAAGGAAAATGAAAACCAAAGGAGGACCATTGAGTTTCTTGTAAAATTCTTTGAGGTCTATAGGCAACACATCAAAATGTATCCTGTGACACCAGAAACTTTAGATGACATTCAATATTCAAGGTGCCCCTGACAAACAGAGGAAGTTACAGGAGAGAGAAGGGGCCCCCCGGGAAGCCTAAGTCTCAACCGATTGAAATTGTCTTTAAAAGTTTTTAATAACAGAACATATTCAGGAGGAAATGAGAGGAAGAAGAGAAAACAGGGTGCTCTGCAGCCAGGCTTCATTAGGTAGATAGAGGAAACTTCTCTTAGCGTTCTTACTCTTAGGTGGGAGCAAGGAAAACTCACACATCTGGGGCTAAACTGAACTGTCAGAAGGAACACAAACAGAAATTGGCTGAGTCAGGGGAGGATGACACCAGTGGCCTGGTTGTCATTGCTGTCGTCTCTAGGCCAGCTGCCACTTTTTGGAAAAGAACCTACGACCGGTAGAAACTGCATGCCTTCAGAAGGTGGCCTGGGGTACTGCTTCATTGCAGGAAAAGATACAAGAATGATAACAATCTATGGCTCAATGTGGGGCAGGTTCCAGGCTGTGATGAAAGCAATAGATTCCAAGGCACCAGTGGCCTCATCCTTGAGAGTCCTGTTGGGGGCAGTTGAGGAAGATCAGAGTATTGAGAACTGCTAGGAAGAACCCACATGCAGAGCTGTGAAACTGGTAGGTAACCACAGTTCTCTAACTCCTGGTCAGGTACCCAGATGTCTGATTTCTGAGTGATTCCCTCCATTCTGTCAGCTCTCATGCATTTTCTCCACCTTAGTCTGATTTACATCTTCCAAAGAGGAAAGCCATGTTCAAACTTCCAGCTAGTGATCAAAATTCCATCTAGTCTGTAGTTGATCTCCTTGAGTAACTAAACTTCACTCTCAAAGAAAAAAAAAATATCAGCACTCCTCACTCCAGTCTCTTGGGAAGCAGCAGGTGAATGGGGAATTTACAGAGCCATTCGGTTGTCTGCTCATGACATGAAATGTCCAACAAGGAATTCACTTTTAAGAGCACATCCTTCTGAACTCCCATTTTTCATGGCTAAGCTATTGGCATCAGCAGCTCATCTGGGGCTGACTCAAACTTTGTACAGTACCTGCAGAAATTATTCAGTGCCAGATAGACAGACACTTAGGAAATTCTTGTTTGCTGCACTCATGTGGGGAAAAAAAAAGCTTTCCAAAATGGGCAATGTTAATTCCATTCCCCCTTGCAGCCTTCTAGGTTGCAGTCTCCAAAGTTGTGCAACGTTTACCAACCCATGAAAATGAAAAAAGATGGTGTTTTTTCATAATACCACTTGACCACAATATTCTTTAGGCTCTGGATAAAAATGACCTTAAAATGGATCCTTGAGTTGTAATGTAATTTTATAATTAGATTTAAATGAAATATTTTTTGCCCCATTTTTCTTATATATAATCTGTTATGTTCTTGTAACTGGAATAAATCTTTGCAATGAAAAGATTATGGTCCAACAAGAAGGAAAGGCAAATCTGTTTTGCCAGATTCTAATGAAAAGGGTGGAGACTTTCTGTTAATTCATTTGAACTCTCCAACTGCTCCTCCTCCAGCCCCATATGGTGGCCTTGCTGAGTACCCAACATAACCTCAGGCTTGGACTCCCTAGCCTGAGGGTCCAGAAACAGGAATGGTCTCTCTTACCCCTATAAGGTTCTCAATTTGGCCAAGGAGCTACCAAAATACAGAGAAGGCAATGGCAATCCACTCCAGTACTCTTGCTGGACAATCCTGTGGACAGAAGAGCCTGGTAGGCTGCAGTCCATGGGGTTGCTAGGAGTCAGACACGACTGAGCAACTTTATTTTCACTTTTCACTTTCATGCCTTGGAGAAGGAAATGTCAATCCAATCCAGTATTCTTGCCTGGAGAATCCCAGGGACAGGGGAGCCTGCTGGGCTGCTGTCTATGGGGTCGCACAGAGTCAGACACGACTGAAGTGACTAAGCAGCAGCAGCAGCTACCTGAAATGAGGCAGAGCATTATCAACTGAAGAAAGTCCCATCAGAGATATGAACTCAGACTGGGTAGCTGACAGAATTGTTTTGCTTCCATACCCTTAACTTCAGATTTACTGAATCAGAAGAATATGCCAGCTTGTTAACAGGACCCGAAGAGGATAAAAATGTCTTTTTAACCCACACCCCAATGTGGACAGATGTTAAGATTTGTTAAGTTCCCTCCTTTTTTCAGAAAAAATAAAAGTAGAATGGTGCTAGAAGAAGCTAGCAGGGAGGCAGACTGACTTCATGAAGATATCTCCTTGGTGCAGGCTGCAGCAGGCACAGCTATATCAACAGTGGACCCTATCTTAAAAATGCAGATGGTAGACCAAAGTTTAAACATTTACAAGGCTGTATTCTTTCAAGGCTAAAAAGGGGGTGGCCTAAATTAAGAAGCCCTATAAAGCAGAGAAAAAGGAAACAAAAACCAAAGGAGGATCATTAAGTTTCTTGAAATGGCCTTTGAGGCCCATAGGCAACACACTGAAATACATACCCCACAGAACTTCAAGATGATGTTCAATATTCACAGTGCCCCTCACATGCAGAGGACAAGAGAGAAGGGGTTCCTGGAGAAGCCTATGTGTCAAACCAGTTAAAAGTGCTTTTAAAGTTTTTAATCATGGGCCACATTCGGTAGAAAAGGGGAGGAAGGAAAGATGAAATAACAGGCTGCTCTGCTGGTTGCTACCTGGACACATGGAAGAGCTGGACCAAACCGAGGTCCCCCAAGAGGGACCAGCTACAGGAAGAGACCCTGTGTCCAAGCTTCACTCACAAGCTGTACCCGGCAGTTGGAGAGGGTAGGGGGAAAAACTGTCGTTGTGCAAATTGGAGTCAGTCTCACTGGAACAGTGTGTCTTATCTTGAGTGAGGCTCTTGAAAGTGAAGGCAGCCTACAATAGAACTTCACATGCTTGAGCTACCTGAATATGCCAGTGACAAGGAATAATGGGGGCCAGGGGTTCCTTTAAATCTGAGTTCATTCAGTATTCCCCCTAAGAGGCCAGGGTGGCTAATGAGGTTTGGAAATCTACTCTTGTCTTTCTGATCAATATGGGGGTCACCTAAGCTGTCCTAGATAATTCAAGAAGATCAGCCCTGGGTGTTCTTTGGAAGGAATGATGCTAAAGCTGAAACTCCAGTACTTTGGGCACCTCATGCGAAGAGTTGACTCATTGGAAAAGACTCTGATGCTGAGAGGGATTGGGGGCAGGAGGAGAAGGGGACGACAGGACGAGATGGCTGGATGGCATCACTCGAGTCTGAATGAACTCTGGGAGTTGGTGATGGACAGGGAAGCCTGGTGTGCTGTGATTCATGGGGTCGCAAAGATTCGGACATGACTGAGCAACTGAACTGAGTATCAGAAGAAAAAAAGAAGTAAAATTTAAGAACCAGGGCTTAATTCAACTCAAACTTATACAGGAGGAGAATCTAGAATATATATGGTGTTCTAACAGTTGTAAAGGCAGCACCTCCAAATCTCTCATTGGCAAACAGTTATGAAGACTTGTTATTAAAACGTATTCAGGCTTGCCTTATTTGAAATTCCAGCAAACCTCATCTTTATTGATCTTCAAAAGCTAGAGATCAAAGAAAAGCAACCTAAGAGACCAAGCCCAGAGTCTTCAAGAGGATGGTTGAAGAATGAGTCTTCAACGTCACAGTATCAGCTCTTCCTGAAGGGTAGATGGGGTGTTGTTATAGTTCAGCTTACTTCACTACTAGGCCTGATGCTCTCTCTTTACAAAAGATATGATACTGGAGCCAGTCACCAGGCAATTCCAAGCTTTACTACTGGCTCAGGCATAAGCAGGAGGGAAGCCCTGCAGAAGAGGGGCATCATCAACATGATGGCTCTCTGGAAATAGTGAGTTCTGGACAGTATGTTCCATCTTAAAACTGGCAGGGATTTTTGAAAAAAAAAAAAAAAAAAATGCCAGAGGCTGACTGAGTCCTGACAACCTGTGCTGATTGGGAGGATGAGAAAGAAAGATGCTCAGAGGGGAAGGATGAATGACTTTGGTGTTAAATTTACCTAAAATATGGCTTTATTGTGAGTGACTTAGTGCTTCTAATTATTTCTGCATTGTCACACATCTTCACAGCTGAATAGGCTCCATAGTCATGAAGCAGAAGCAGTTTAAAGAGCTCAAAGTAAGACAAAAGAAAAGCTACCAGGTCCAGAACCCTAGTAAAAGTGACAAGGAAGGAGGAAGTCCTCAAGAGCAGACGGTAGGGGGATCCCCAGGTAATGGCCAGGGCTCAGCATAGCTGCCATCTTACCATCTCAGCAAGGGTGAAGTGGTGGAGAGAAAAAACCAGTGGCATAAGCTGGTCTACTCCTTAATTCCTATTCCAGAGATCCTGGAATGCAAGCTTCTTGCCAAGGATGCCTACAGAACATGAAGATATAATTGTACTCATAGGAAGTCTATTTTTAGAGGCATAAAGCTTAGTCTTGCTATGCTAGCCACATAGCTCCGATTCCGGTCATTGCAAAACCAAAAATATTAGAGGATGTCACTTCTGACCTTCACCTGTAACCAGTGCTACTTTGATATTTTACTCTGGGAAGTTTTCCAGTCAAAGACAGGAGAATTATATGGCAAACCTATTAGGCTTACAGGAGCTACAGGAAGGTATCATAGGAGATATAAACTAATCCACCTCTAGTAGGTATAATATTTTTTTTCCCCTTATTGCTTTAAGTAACAATTTTCCTACACTTGACTTATTTGGGAAGTTTAAGTCTGCAGGTTTGTTCAGACTCAACTGGCCAATAGAATTGTCAATGCAGCTCAGAGGTTAAAGCATCTGCCTCTAATGCAGGAGACCTGGGTTTGATCCCTGGGTCAGGAAGATCCTCTGGAGAAGAAAATGACAACCCACTCCAGTATTCTTGCCTCAAGAATCCCATGGATGGAGGAGCCTGGTGGGCTACAGTCCACAGGATCGCAAAGAGTCGGACATGACTGAGCAACTTAACTAACTTAAGGAAACTTCTAATAACCTTTTCTGCCAGGCCCTAACATCAAGGTAGCTGGAATACTGGATGGAGGGGACCAAACATTTGTTTTTGACTGGTAAAGCAAGTGAGCAGAGGACTTTAAGTCAGAGAAAGGCTTATTCTACATTAAGACTGTTAAGTAGCTAGCATTTCGGGATGTGCATTCTATCCAGTGTTGTGAACATGGGCTGCTGTTATCCTAAATCCAGACATCATAAGCTTGAGATGTCTAGAATTTGATTTAGTTCAGTTGCTTAGTTGTCTGACTCTTTGCAACCCCATGGACTGAAGTACACCAGGCTTCCCTGTCCATCACCAACTCCCAAAGCTTGCTCAAACTCATGTCCATCGAGTTGGTGATGCCATCCAACCATCTCATCCTCTGTCATCCTCTTTCTCCTCCTGCCTTCAGTCTTTCCCATCATCAGAGTCTTTTCTACTGAGTCAGTTCTTTGCATCAAGTGGCCAAACTATTGGAGTTTCAGCTTCAGCATCAGTCCTTCCAATGAATATTTAAGACTGATTTCCTTTAGGATAGACTGGTTGGATCTCCTTGCAGCCCAAGGGACTCTCAAGAGTCTTCAACACAACAGTTCAAAAGCATCCATTCTTCAGTGCTCAGCTTTCTTTATAGTCCAACTCTCACATCCATCATATTCATACATGACTACTGGAGAAACCATAACTTTGACTAGACAGACCTTTGTTGGCAAAGTAATGTCTCTGCTTTTTATAAGTTGTCTAGGTTGGTCATAGCTTTTCTTCCAAGGAAAAAGTGTCTTTTAATTTCATGGCTACAGTCACCATCTGCAGTGATTTTGGAGCCCAAGAATATAAAGTCTCTCACTGTTTCCATGGTTGCCCCATCTATTTGCCATGAAGTGATGGGACTGAATGCCATGATCTTAGTTTTCTGAATGTTAACTTTCATGCCAACTTTTTCATGCTCCTCTTTCAACTTTCATCAAGAGGCTCTGAACTGAGCATGGCCCTGCCAATCAGAACAAGACCCAGTTCCCCCCAGTCAGTCTCCCCCATCACGAAGATTCCATAAGCCTCCTCTCCTTCTCAGAGGGCAGACAGAATGAAAACCACAGTCAGAAAGCTAATCAAACGGATCACATGGACCATATCCTTCTCTAACTCAATGAAATTATGAACCATGCCATGAAGTAAGGCCTATTTGAAGTTAAAATACTGCTTGGAACTGCAGAGAGGGTTTTTGCCTTTTTTTTTTTTTTTTTTTAAGTAAAGGAAGCCAGATACTCCTGGAAGCCACCATCACAAGTTGAGAGTAACACTAGGTTTCCAGGACTGAAAATGGTAGAAACTAGGAAACAATGATTTTAGGGAAAATCAAGGTGATGTGTACAAGTTCCATGCTAGTGAGCATCAACAAGGGGAAAATTGAGGATTGAGAAATGGAGACCCTAGATAGCAGAAGTCCTCTAGAACTGAAGGGTATGTGAGTGCCTAAGGCAGGGAGTTGCATGCTGTTGCTCATAGCTAGTGAGAGATCTCAAAGTAGAGAAGCATTCCATGAGAATAATTGAAGTTTGGGCCTTTTATTCCCACCAGGAACACCCAGAGTGAACATTCTAATACAACTCCACTTAGGACCTGTGTAGGACCCAATGACTAGGTCTTTCTGGAGGTAGCTTTGTCATATTTCTTTGGAGCCCAAGGACAGTATTTGGGAATATTCCCAGAGTTTTGAATGAGAATACAGATGTCCCCAAAATGGTTTGCTAATAAATTATGCTGAACTACACATGGTGAGCCCAAGAAGAAGTCAGTAACCTGACATATAGCCCCGAGCAACTCCTCTGCTCATGGCCCACAGGGCTCTATCTTCTGCTTGTTAGTTGAGCTTCCAAATTGTCACTTCACAGCCAGAGTTAGTGACAGACCAATCACCTATGGGACAACTAAGTTCATCGTCTTAACAGGCTGCACAGCCCCTTGATTACCTTCATCGATTTATCACCCCTGCCCAGAACACAGGATACCATATACTTTATTCCAGGTTGAGGATTTTTTTTTTTAACCGCCTGTGAGGAATATAAGTCAAGTAATTATAAATTACTTATCTCCCAACATGTGGGCTCCCTATTCTAGGCTTATCAGCCACATGCCCCAGAAATATTCCTCAGGCCTGCCATCCTACCACCCACCAGGAAAGCTCATTATAGTTGCAAATTCCTCCTGGACTTTACTCCCAGGGAACAGCCCTCTCTGACACTTATTCTCAGCATGTAACATCCTGGAAACTTCTCTCCAGTAGAAAGACAGTTATAGTTGTTCCATTCTCTGGGGTAGTGGTAGATGTTGGTGTCTTTTTACCACTGATATACCTTCTAACTTTGGAAGTTCAGGTAGCCACTGAACAAATAATTGATTTGTATCTGTTCCCAGTAATTACTCAGTTGAACCATAACCATAAAGTTTTTGAGATTCTCAAAATATGAGTACTACTCAAGGCACTTTCTGCTGTAGATGCAGGGTTTGTCTGTATTACTAGTTTCAGTCAAATCTAGGGCTTCATTATCATACACTTTGGATGAGCTTTGACAGAGTTACAAATCCCTTTTTTCCATTTACTCTTTCTCCTAGTTTTTCCAAGAAAAATTCCAAATGAGGTTTTCTGGTGGAGATACATAACCTCAAAAGCTCGGTGAACCAAATGGGTAGGACTAAACTTAAACACTACCTCTGGACACTCAACACAGAAGTTGCTATCCAATGGGCAGAACTCAGAAGTTGCTATCCAATGGGCAGAGAAGCTAAGATGTACTCAGGGCTCAAAGGACACTCAGTCTCAGCATATGCATCAATCTTAAGACTGAACGCTAATCCTATAAAGGTATGATGTAAATGCAACTGCAGCATGTAGTTCAATAGGTGAGATAATCATGGAGTTTCCAGTGGGATGGAGATATTTACATACATGGGTCCTAAACTCCAGCTCAAGTTTAGGATACATTAACTCAGTACATTAGTCTCATACCATGGACATGACTGATACTAGGACCTGGTCCCACAAGATGTCCTCATTTAAGGCACCAGTCATGGGTTAAGACACAATTCATACTTCTGCCCAACTTGGCTATAAATTTGTTGTACCCACTGCATCCTCTGTCAGGTTCAGTGATTTACTAGACTAGTTCATGGAATTGAGTTTTTAATGCTTACCAGTTTGTTATAAACACTAACTCAGGAACAGCCAAGTTGAAGAGATGCAAGGGTAAGATTTGGGGCAGGCAAGTGGCCCAGAGCTCCCATACCTTCTCTGGGTGTGCAACCCTCCCAGCATTTCCACATGTTCACCAATGCAGAAGCTCAGGTCTCATTGTTCAAGAGTTATCAAAATTAAATTCCAGCCCCTACTTGCCTTTTCTGGAAGTAAGTGAGTAGAGTTGGAAGATTCAATCCACTAATTACTTCTTTCTAGTAACCAGTCCCCTTTCTGAGGTTTAGGGGGACTACTTTTAAGTTACTTCATTAGCATAAACACAGGTGTGATCAAGATAAGTTCCTTATATATATAAAATAAACTCATATCACTCAGAAATTTCCAAGGGTTTAGATGTACCTAGTTTAGATGGCAGAAGACAAATATTTGACCATGCATAGTCAGTGTTTTTTTTTTTTAAAGGTTTTATTTGTATGCCATAGGCAGTTAGATAAAGCCAGACTTTTTTTGTATGTTTTTATTAGTAAAACCAGGTATATCTCCTCACTATTCAAAACCTAATACTGGCTGTTAGATAGACTTTATACATTTTAATCTTAAAATGCAGAGAAAATCCTTAAACTCACAATGATGTTCATACCCATCATAATGGAAAAAAGTTTTGAAGATCTAATGCTGAAATGAGGAAAGGTATCTTTAAGGCAAGACAGAGTTGCAGTAACATTAACTTGTTCCACACTCTACCATCCAGTATGTGCTAAGGTCTGTAGTATAAAAATGCTATCTCAGTGTCTAGATGGCACTTGTCCCAAGGAACAGGATCCTGGGGGAAAAAACACTCCAACAAGGGCTACATGGATCCCTAGGGGAGAAAGGCAGGCTTTGAAAGGCCTCCTCAGGTCAAAGAAAGGTTGGGGTGACTTTAGGGACAGTGAAGTAGAGATCTTTATTGACTTCCAGAGCACAAACATAGGTATCTTTCTAGCCATAAACATAGTTCCTTCAAAAAAAAAAAAAAAAAGTCCAGAAATACTAAAAGCTGAGCTTTAGGATGAAACTTGGCAGTGGTAAAGGTTTATATGTTTAATGAGGACCAGCAATGGGACAACTAGGCTCCAGGCATGGGTTGTCTAGCTACCTGGAGTGACTGAATGACATGTCTCTGCTTGTCAGAGTGACAATAAAAGGTGGAGAGAAGTTGGCAAACACCTTTAGATCCTTTTGAAATCTGCCCCAGAGGTGTATAAACTTCACAGATTTTTTAAAAGCCCTGAATGTTCAATCTTTGAAGATAAGCTTTTCACATTTTAAAAACTCACTAGGGATTTCCATTCCAGGTGGCATACCATGAATTTCCCTTAAAGTTCACATCAATTGTTCCAAACCAGAGAATACTACTATCAAAGAAGTTCTCACACTGTTGCGAAGGTTCTGAGCCCCACACCAGAATTCCAAACCTGGGAATCCAGCAAAGGGATGGGGAATCCTGGAATGTGAAGTCGAGTGGGTCTTGAGGAAGTATCACTATGAACAAAGCTAGTGGAGGTGATGGAATTCCAGGTGAGCTATTTTAAATCCTAAAAGATGATGCTTTGAAAGTGCTGCACTCAATATACCAGCAAATTTGGGAAACTGAGCAGTGGCCACAGGACTGGAAGAGGTCAGTTTTCATTTCAATCCCAAAGAAAGGCAATGCCAAAGAATGCTCAAACTACTGCACAATTGCACTCATCTCACACACTAGCAAAGTAATGCTCAAAATTATCAAAGCCAGGCTTCAACAGTATGTGAACTATGAACTTTCAGATGTTCTAGCTGGATTTAGACAAGACAGAGGAACCAGAGATCAGATTGCCAACTTTGGTTGTATCAAAGAAGTAAAAGTGTTCCAGAAAAACATCTGCTTCTGCTTTATTGACTATGCCAAAGCCTTTGACTGTATAGATCACAACAAACTGGAAAATTCTGAAAGAGATGGGAAATACCAAACCACCTGACCTGGCCCCTGAGAAATCTGTATGCAGGTCAAGAAGCAACAGTTAGAATTGGACATGGAATAGCAGACTGTTTCCAAATCAGGAAAGGAATATGTCAAGGCTGTATATTGCTACCCTGCTTATTTAACTTATATGCAGAGTACATCATTTGAAATGCTGGGCAAATGAAGCACAAGCTGGAATCAAGACGGCCAGGAGAAAAATGAATAATCTGAGATATGCAGATGACAATCACCCTTATGGAAGAAAGTGAAGAACTAAAGAGTCTCTTGATAAAAGTAAAAGAGAATGAAAAAGTTGGCTTAAAAAAAAAAAGGAAATCTCAGAAAACTAGGATCATGGCCTCTGTTCCCATCACTTCATGGCAAATAGATAGAGAAACAATGGGAACAGGGAGACTTTTTTGGGCTCCAAAATCACTGCAGATGGTGACTGCAGCCATGAAATTAAAAGACACTTGCTCCCTGGAAGAAAAGCTATGACCAACCTAGACAGCCTGTTGAAAAGCAGAGACATTGATTTGCCAACAAAGGTCTGTCTAGTCAAAGCTATGGTTTTTCCAGTAGTCATGTATGGATGTGAGAGTTGGACTATAAAGAAAGCTGAGCACCAAAGAATTGATGTTTTTGAACTGTGGTGTTGGGGAAGACTCTTGAGAGCCCCTTGGACTGCAAGGAGACCCAATCAGTCCCTCCTAAAGGAAATCAGTCCTAAATATTCATTGGAAGGACTGATGTTGAAGCTGAAACTCTAATAGTTTGGCCACCTGATGTGAAGAACTGATTCATTTGAAAAGAGTCTGGTGCTGGGAAAGATTGAAAGCTGGATGAAAAGGGGATGACAGGATGAGATGGTTGGATGGCATCACCTACTCGATGGACAAAGTTTGAGTAAACTCTGGGAGTTGGTGATGGACAGGGAAGCCTGGTATGCTGCAGTCAATGGGCTTGCAAAGAGTTGGACGTGACTGAGCCACTGAAATGAACTGAACTGAGGGAATCTGACTTTGAAGGATAGTGGGATTTTATTAATTATAGAACTTCCACAGGACTCAAGGAAACAGACTCTTGGAGGGCACACACACACACAAAATTCTAGTGCATACCAGGACCCAGGGAGAAAGGAGCCGTGACCCCACAAGAGACTGAGCCAGACCTGTGTTGTGTTTGAAGATCTCCTATGGAGGCCTGGGTGGTCAGTTCCCTGTCACGGGGATAGGTGCCTTGGAAGCAGCAATCCTGGAAAGCCTGTGTTGGCATAAGTCCTTTTTGGAGGTGACCAGTAGCCTTTGACTATTTGGATCACAATAAACTGTGGAAAATTCTGAGAGAGATGGGAATACCAGATCACCTAACCTGCCTCTTGAGAAATCTGTATGCAAGTCAGGAAGCAACAGTTAGAACTGGACATGGAACAACAGACTGGTTCCAAATAGGAAAAAGAGTCCGTCAAGGCAGTGTATTGTCACCCTGCTTATTTAACTTCTATGCAGAGTACATCATTGAGAAACGCTGGACTGGAAGAAACACAAGCTGGAATCAAGATTGCTGGGAGAAATATCAATCACCTCAGATATGCAGATGACACAACCTTTATGGCAGAAAGTGAAGAGGAGCTAAATGGCCTCTTGATGAAAGTGAAAGAGGAGAGTGAAAAAGTTGGCTTAAAGCTCAATATTCAGAAAACGAAGATCATGACATCCGGTCTCATCACTTCATGGGAAATAGATGGGGAAACAGTGGAAACTGTGTCAGAGTTTATTTTTTTGGGCTCCCAAATCACGGCAGATAGTGACTGCAGCCATGAAATTAAAAGACACTTACTCCTTGGAAGAAAAGTTATGACCAACCTAGATAGTATATTCAAAAGCAGAGACAATACTTTGACGACTAAGGTCCGTCTAGTCAAGGCTATGGTTTTTCCTGTGGTCATGTATGGATGTGAGAGTTGGACTGTGAAGAAGGCTGAGCGCCA
>SJYC01066815.1:0-33448 GCA_006408675.1 Madoqua kirkii
GAGGATGAGATGGCTGGATGGCATCACTGACTCGATGGATGTGAGTCTGAGTGAACTCCGAGAGATGGTGATGAACAGGGAGGCTTGACGTGCTGTGATTCATGGGGTTGCAAAGTGTCAGACAAGACTGAGAGACTGAATTGAACTGAAGTAGCCCTACTGCATGGCTTATAGACTCCAGGATTGGGTTGCCTCAGGCCAAACAACTAATAGGGAGGGAGCACAGCCCCACTCATCAGACATTTGGATTCAAGATACACTGAGCATAGCCTTGCCCACTAGAGCAAGACCCAGTTTTCCCCACAGCCAGTCCCTCCCATCAGGAAGCAAGAACTATAATCCTGCAGCCTCCAGAAAGAAACAACAAAATTCTGTAAATCAATTATCCTTCAATTAAAAAATAAGTTTTAAAATAGACTTTACATACCAAATAAATGAGATTTATACTATAGACATAGAGTCTAGACCTATACTGAATTACAAACTTTTCTCCAATAGAAGAGGTCACAAACAGAGAAATAGATTTCCTACTTATTTCTGTATCAATAACTATCTAGACAGATTGCTCTTAGTTTCACCTAGGAGGAGAACTCCTAGCCCTCAGGCCAAGTCCATGGTCATCACGGTCTCTCCCTAATTTTTGTGATCAAGAAGTGGCTCATTTTCTTGAAAAGCCACAAAGAACTGAGTGACAAGGCAATGACATGGAAACTCAAGAAATGTATATAACATTAAGATTTCTAAGAAATGTTATCTTTCTGAGGATATGATAAGAAATAAATTCTAAGCTTTAGGGCAAAGTAAAAGATTTTACACTTTCCTTGGCATTTCTCATAAGAGCTTTGAATAGAAGAAAGGAACAGGATAAATGCCATCTGTATAGAGAGATGTAAGCTTAAGTTTAGCTTAGAAGAGAAAGTGATGGCAGAGTAAAAATCCTCTAATAAGATCTTTAATTCCATTAAGACATAGGTGTCGGAAAAGGACAGAGTATGGGTGAAGAACCTAAGCCACCCCATTTTGTTAAAAAAAGAAAAAAAAAAAAGACTCCATTTTAGAGTTCTGAGGAAAGAGTCTTTGGAAATCCCCTGACCTCACCCCATCACCTGCGAGCCAATCAGATCCCAGATCAGGATCTCCTGACTTTATGACTTTTTCAGGACTTATGACTTGCCCAGGAAATTCGAATTAAGCCCAGGAAATGGGAACCAATCAGAACCCATGGCCAGCCCAGGAAATGAAAACCAGTCAGAACCCAACACCTAACCCTTCCACAGAAGGTAACATTTTTCGCGCGAGAATACCCTATATAAGCAATGAAACCCAGAGTTCGAGGCTCCTCTCCTTAGCCGCTGCGTCTGGAATGGTGGGAGCCCCAGCTCGAGCTTGGTATTACTCTTGCTTTTGCATCGGATGCCGGCTCCCTGGTGGTCATTGGGAGATTTCGTGACTTGGGCATAACCATGGGTCCCCAGCAAACAGTGTTTGGATGACAGTCTCTAGGCCAACAAGGCTAAGTCCATCTATATATTCATATAGTATTACACACCTGGATAGAAAATTGCCAGGCTTACCCTCCAAAGGAACTAAGAGGTACCCAAGACTTTAATGTATGTTGTTTATAGTTACACCTGCCTCTTTCCCATTATGAGGTTCAGACTGACAGAGAGTAATTAGAACACAAATGTCAGAACTCAAGGTTTTCAGGCAGTGAAGCTGTCTGCCTTGACTGTTCACTACGTTGACTAAGATGTAGCTTTCCTGGGTAAGAACTTTGGTTTTGCTTACTGACATTGCCTGAACCCCACATACTGTTGTCTCACACCAGAGATCTTAGTAGTAGATTCTGATTGGTATTTTTCTCTCTCTCTGCTTTAGCTAATTTCCTCAATTCAAAACCATCTGTAAGATCCCTCTTTGATTCCAGCAAAACCACCACTGGCAGTAAGGAGCTCATAAACCACATCGATTTAGGTATATAGTTAGATATTTTTAAAGAAGACATCATGGGAAGTATTTCCCATATGCAGGGCTTCCTCATGCCAGAATCTACCCACACATCCTATACTGTCCAAGTCTGCCTGAATGCCTAGGAGCGTGCAGTGATCAAGTCTGGATATGTGTAACAAATCCCTGAGGTAGAAAAACACTCTAACCAGCTCTGGGAAGGTAAGGAAGTTGTTGTAAACTGGGCTCTTCTGACAGCAGATACTGAGAATTACAGTGGCATAAGTGACTAAACTAGACAGCCTGTTAAAAAGCAGAGACATTGTCAACAAAGGTCCGTCTAGTCAAGGCTTTGGTTTTTCCGGTGGTCATGCATGGATGTGAGAGTTAGACTATAAAGAAAGCTGAGCATGAAGAATTGATGCTTTTGAACTGTGGTGTTGGAGAAGACTCTTGAGAGTCCCTTGGACTGCAAGGAGATCCAACCAGTCCATCCTAAAGGAGATCAGTCCTGGGTGTTCATTGGAAGGACTGATGTTGAAGCTGAAAATACTTTGGCCACCTGATGTGAAGAGGTGACTCATTTGAAAAGACCCTGATGCTGGGAAAGACTGAGGGCAGGAGGAGAAGGGGACAACAGAAGATGAGATGGTTAGATGGCATCACCAACTCAATGGATATGAGTTTGGGTGGACTCTGGGAATTGGTGATAGACAGGGAGGCCTGGTGTGCTGTGATAAGGTAGCAAAGAGTCGGACATGACTGAGTGACTGAACTGAATGTCTATTGTGGAGTAACAACTGGTGTAAGACAGAAGGAAGCTGGATTATGCATAGAATGCTGTCAGACCATCATGCTAACCTAATAGTCTCTGCCAGCCCCATGCAAAGCTTCACAGCCCTTTAGCCAAGTCCCATCTAGGGCAACAATGGTACTGTGGCACACTGTGGGTCATTGTCTGGGCTTTGTTCTGAGAGGAACTTATCCTTGGCTATCACCACTTTTCACTCACCTGCCGTATTTGGCCCCTCTCAGTAACCAAGAGGTTGATGTATAGATACCCTAGGTCCTTTGGCACCTCAGGTATGAGAATTCCTCAGCGTATCTTACATCCTTTCCCAGAGTTTTCTTAGGTTTCCCATGGTGGCTTGCAGAATCATGCACCAATAGTAGGTGTCTTTCTCCATCTTTCACTTTCTTCTACCAGCATTTCCACATTTCCCAAATAAACTACCTACAAATTCATATCTCTGGGGTCCACTTATAGAATAAGCATCTTATGGTTTCTTCTATCTGATGGGAAATAGGACAATCCTTCCCTCTCCCTTCAGAGAAATGTGAGAAAAACGACTTCCTCTCCACCCTTCAAAGCAGTCCTCTCTTTGCCACTCCAGTTCTCTTTCATATACTCATAAAAATTTAAGTCTAACATTTGCCAGTCCATTATTGCCTCATATACTATGAATGCCTGCCCTAATGAGTACCAATGAGTTTCTAATGACACACATATGCAGATTTCATTTAGTGTTCAATGCCCTAGGAAGGAAACTAAGAAAGACAAGAATAGATTCTCCCATGATAGGGCACTCTACTGTTTAATGAAAAGTAAAGGATAGAAGAGTGCTACATGATTACATATTAATAAATCCAGTGAGTTTTATCCTCAATGTGTTCGGACCTTAAAATTTCAGTGGAGTTGAAGGGAAATGGTGTCTAACTAGTGCTGAGAATTATGGAGGAGCTCACAAAAGTGTCAAAGCAACTTAGAGACAGATGTTTCACAAGTCAAAAAGCCCATTAGGAAAGGACTTTAAATTTTCCATTTCTGGTATTATAGGAGAACAAAAATGTAAAAAATCAATATAAACACCTAAAAGGTTGGGCATTTTTACTTAATACTCAGCTAAACTGGTAAGTGTTGTGCTTAGTATTCAAGGGCAACTTAGGTTCAAATAAGCAAATGCTAAAACATGGTTCTGCTTTGGGAGTTTGCGGTGCAGTTGTCCAGAGTTTTGGTTCATACAGGCAGCACAGGGCAGAAATCGAAGACAGCTAGGGTCCACACAAAGTCTGGGAATTGAACTAAAACAAAACAAAAAAACAGCTCAAGCCTGAAACCATGACAAAACATGTTTAAAGAGAAGGAGTCTGCTTTCAGTAGGAAAGGTAATCTGCCTCTTAGTACTGGTTAAGAATGAGAAAAAGTCAATTGGGAAAATTAGCTGTTAAAAGCAGCCACAAGTAGAGAATTGCATTTTCCCAGGGTGGAGTCAGGGAAGGGTGACATAAGTCATATGGTATAGGTCATTGCTACCATCTCTAAGCCAGCTACAATTTCTTGGAAGAGAGACCTCTGCTGGTGGTAACTATGTGCCTTCAGAGATTTGCCAGCCACTGTTCCAGACCACCCTGAAGAACTCCTTCGCACTGAGAAGGAGTCCTATTTCCTAATAGGACTCATGGCCCTTGGTGGGGCAGGTGCCAGCCCCCAATGAAAGCAATTGCCTCCAAGGAGGCAGGAATTTCTTGATAAGAGCTGACTTCTGGAGAGCTATGTTGGAGGCATTTGGGGATGGAAAGGTGGTGAGAACTGCTGGGACTTATCCAGATAGAGAGCTGTGTGACTGGTGGAAGTGACATGTCTAGCTCCTGGTCAGGTTCACAGATGCCAGCTGACTTCCGAGTGTTCCCTCTATTTTACCAGCTCTGGTGCATCTTCAACTTAGTCTGATTCACATCTTCCAAAGAGAAAGGCAATGGTCAGAATTCCAGCTAGTGAGTCTATCCAGGGCTAACCTGCAGTCTGGGGCTTCCTCTTGACACCATCCAATAGTCTTCCCACTCCCACTTTACAGTGGCCTTTATACCACTGAGAGGTAACCACCTCCCTCCAACACTCAGGCTAAGGTATAGTGGTCTCTTCAGTTCAGTCGCTCAGTCATGTCCGACTCTGAGACCCCATGAATCGCAGCACGCCAGGCCTCCCTGTCCATCACCAACTCCCAGAGTTCACTCAGACTCACTCCATCGAGTTCGTGATGCCATCCAGCCATCTCATCCTCAGTCGTCCCCTTCTCCTCCTGCCCCCCATCCTTCCCAGCATCAGTCTTTTCCAATGCATCTCTACAGGGACATATATAGCTTCTTCATGTACCTACAGGTATTCTAGATCTTCTGCCCCTAGTAGTTTCCAGATTCTAGTACACTCTTGTTGCTCTAAAAGCCAACTCTATCCTGGACAGTAAACATTCTCAACACTGAACTAAAAACCCACCTGGTTGTTTATGACAAATGTCCTGCCTCTATTAATGTTTGTCTGCCTCTCTGACCTCTAAGAGCTGAGATTTCACCCTATAGGCTCCAGTTCATGCCTACTCTCTGTCCAGATTGGGTTAAAGGTCATTACTATGTCTGCATGATCTTCAGTAACTATAATAGTGTGGGATGTAGTCACATTTTTTTTGAAAGTGTGAATTCATTCTGAACTTTGACTCAGCCGATACCTACTAGAGCTACAAAAATCTACATGTAGTTATTGACTTAGTTTAAAAAAAAAGTTTAAGTGTGCCATCTTGTTATGCTTACTCTCTTTCCCAGGGAAGACACTATCCTGAAGTTAATCCTTCCCATCTACATGCTAATACTTTCTACATGTTTATATCTGTGACAGTTGTGTAGTATTACTTTTCTGGTGTAAATGGTACACTGTAGAAATGTTACAGTTTGCTTTTTCTCCTAGTTCTGTTTTACATTTAATAGTCTTGGGCTGGAGTGATCTTATTCTTCATGACTTATGCTGTATCTGTAGCCCTTTAAGCTCCAATAAAGTTCCCCCCCCCCAATAAAAAGTAGTTTGCCTTTATTCTTGTCCCTTAGGTCCCCAAATATAAGCAAATGCAGATGTGGTCTGGAGCATACCTTAAACAGACTGCAAACTATTTCCACAGATTAAGCTCTAAAAATGCTGAGAAAATGACACTGTAACTAACAGGCAGCATGACAAACAAGCAAAAAAAGCATACAAGACAGAATCATGCGTAGAATAGCATTACTGAAATAAGAAACAAACTCCCACAGAAAAAGTGTACTAAAGGAGAGATACTATCAAGAGTCAGTCACATTTAATAACCAAGCAACTTCCCTAAAGTTGTACTAAGATGTCAATTTACAGTTACACTGGTGTACAATGCCTTCAAGGGTTGATTTTCAGTGGAGTAGGTATATCACTAAGTCTTAAGAAATACACGGAGGGGTGTGTTATCAAAATAACTGGAGGATATTACAGACATAGTCTAGAGCCAGCCATGTCTTGAGGGCACATGACAGAGTCCTGTAGAATAAGAACTGCCCTGCATTCCACATGCCTAAGTTGTCTCAGACCTTGAAGGGAAGAAAACCAGTTAACCAAGTCTAAAAGCTCACTCCATCTGGCATAGTTTTGGGCATGGTCTTAACGCTTGCAGAGTTTTCCGGGAACACAGTCACTGTCAGTTGAAGGTTGTACATTGTTATGTGGAAAATTTTACTCAGAATTAAGTTACTATTTCTGAAAGTCACTTCATTTATAGCTACCACACTGACTTCACCTATAGTGTATTTTTAGGAAGTGAACTTTGAGGCACTTATGAGTGATACAATTTCACACCCACAAGGTTAGCATAAAAGTCAAACAGAACCAAGTGGTGGTGAGGATGTGAGATGTGGGGAGTGTTTTTTCTTTACACACACAGCTCCTAGTACTTGTGGGAGTATAAACTGATCAAAAGAGCTATAGGAATAATCAAGCAGTTTCTGCTAAAGGCGAGGGGTGTGAGACCACAAATAGTCTGATTGGGGCAAATGAACCCAGGAGGGTACTGGTAACGCAGAGGGTTCCTTTACAGGTTTAGTGCTTTTTAATCTACAGAAGGTCCTTTGAGATAAGCCACTCTCACCTCACCCCCAACCTGGGCTCTCAAGTTGTGCATTGCAAAATGTGCTCAGATCCAAATGTCCTGAGCAGACTCGGACTAAATAATCATCAAAGTTTATTACAAGCTAGTGAAGACAAAGTCAAGTCCTACCTTTGTTAACTACTAGTTGACAATTTTTGCTAGTCTTTCCCAAAGCTTTTTTAAGGAGAAAAGCAGGGGTTTCCATCTCAGTTTGCTTTAGCAATTGTTAATTCAGAGACAGTTAATCTACACAGAGAAAGGAATTCACTGTAGAGATAATATTCACATAGATTAGCTCTAGTGGCTGGATGGCATCACTGACTCGATGGACGTGAATCTGAGTGAACTCTGGGAGTTGGTAATGGACAGGGAGGCCTGGCATGCTGCAATTAATGGGGTTGCAAAGAGTCAGACACGACTTAGCAACTGAACTGAACTAAGCCAAACACAAACACCAGAATGAGTTTATCACGGTCGTAAGTTGGAATTCATGGACCCAATGGGATCAATGATATACTACTCTATAGAAGAGCTAGCTTTGCTTTTCATTGGAAATAGTCTAGGGCAGTATAACTTCATGAAGCAGGAACCTTTCTTTCAAATGCATACATTAGCTTGTTCTAGTTCCCACTGCCTCTGGACAACCCCAGTTGCAATATACTACCCAAGGAAGTCTGGAAGGACCCTAGAGGATTAGTATATGCTGGCAAAGACTAAAGCAAAGATCTAGGATAAAAGAGCTTAGAATATAAACATATCTGCTTAATGTGTGAAGAGACTGGGCTTTCACTGGGTGATAGTTTATATTCTAACACTGTACTCAGTTCAGTCACCCTCAGAGGGTAGCATTCCCTCCTATCGATGGGGGAACTGAAGAATTAATGTGACTTTGCCAAAGCCACATTATTACTAATTGTCAGAGCCATATTTCAGGACTTTTGATTTGAAAATAATGGAAATCATTCTAGTGGGAGGAAGATTTTTTTTTTTAAAGTATGCTCCTTTTAATTTGGAATGAATTTTAAACAAATTTTAAACATGCCTTTAGAAGAAAAGCAATATTCTTCCTGTCATCCTTGGACATTCCTCACTGAGACCCACTACTCAAGTTTCCTTTGTTGCCTGCTGTTTTTACTCAAGGAAACATGGTTTGCACATAAGCCATCTTAGTTTTCTCCTAGGAGTCATACCTTGTGCTCACACTTGAATGGGCTGTATACCCTAACTGTCTCCCCCACTTTCCCTGACCACTTAAGCTCTTTGTAGGGCTAAGTTCTCCCCTGGCAATATTCAAAGATCTTAGCTCTGTACCTAGTACTGTATAGTATTGCTGATATACAAATAGATACTGAAATCATTAGTGGATAACTTGGCTTTATAGGTGTTTTGAAGAGCATTGTCATAAAAATGCTTGGTGAATTTGTGTTTATGGTGTTTTAATCATGTTTGAAGAAATTGGTTAGGGTTTTAAACAGGCTGGGAATATTTAATACTTCTCCCATTTAAACTATTATGATTCCTATTATCCTAGTGTTTCTATTATTATTTCATAAGAGATGAAGACATGCACTGTTTCTCAGGCACAATACTGGAACATAGATGTCATATGCTTGTACCCATTTGTTAGAACTCCAGGAGATGACGCTACAAACCAGACTAATACAGATGCACTGAAGCGGCCACAAAACCCTGAGTGGCCTTATCATTAAGATGGCTCACTTGAAGTTGCTTTCATTCAAAGCTACCAAAAGTCAAACTTATTCCAAGATACTGCCTTCTTGGACAACATAACCAACACAACAGTTACTGCCCAAGCTCGACAGTAAGCGTTTTTTTTTCACCTGCATTTAAGTTTTGAACTCAGTTGGGCTGTTAATTACTGAGATCCAGAGAGATACTGGGCTCCAGAAAGCTGCTAGTTGCCATATTGGTACAATGATTGTGACAACTAAAATAGTCCCCATAATTTTCAAAATGCCCTGAATAGAATATGATGTTGTCCCTCTTGGAAGTCTCTGCACTATGCCATCCATCACTGCTGAGATCTTAATTCCACAGTCCCTGCTTTGAGACAGGAAAAATATGCCAAAGTCGCAGGTGACACAGCATATCAAATGCATTGTTGATATGAGTCGTCTCAATATTTAATATATGCAAATATCAAATTTCAACAATGCAAAACCCCCATCACAGTGCACACCCCCATACTCCCATCACCTCAGCAGTTCCTAGGCCAAATGCATTGATGTTGCAAGTTGTCCCTATATTAAAGAGCATATTCCAATATCAAATGGTAAATTTCAACAATGCAAAACAATGTGTGCACACCCCTCCATCACTTTTGCACGAACACGATAAGTTTGAAGTTATGTTTTTAAGTCTAAGCAACATGAAGAGGCCATTTCCTTACTATATTCAACCCACTCTATTCTGTGCAACCCAAGCTATCTGCTCCTTTCTAGGCTAGTGGAACCATATTAGGTAATATTAGCAATATACAGATTATCCAATAACTCATATGAATTCAAGTTCCCCTGAGTGATTTGTTTCTTAGCTAGGCTTATAGATTCCTTTCCTAGAGCTCCAAGTTTATGTAAACTGAGATGTGTATACGCTTATTGCTCTAAGCATATTTTCTAGTTTGTTTCCTTCCTTTGTATTCCTAAGGCTCCATTTTCCAAAAAGTACTTCCTTTGTTATGATTGGACAATTTTTCCAAAACTTTTCATAGTCATTTGGAAACCTGAACATTTGCATGTCTCTCACTAAGTTTAAGATCAGATCATTGATCAAAACCAAATTAAACTTTTAAAAAGGTGAAAGGCATCTGTTTTACATTATCTTTTATGACTTGCAATATTTGACTGGTATTTCTATTGTGGTATAAATATTTGAAGAGAAATGTCCACAGTCTTCTGCTTCCCAGAACTGTAAGAACACCAGCTGGGATCATTGCCAGTCCTGGGGTACAGTTTGTACATGAACTGATTAGTCTTTGTTCAGTTTTACGTGAACTGCATGTTAGATGATGTCTCATCTTATAAGGGCCTTATTAGGGACCTTTCATTTCTGTAGTGTTTCAAGAATTCAGTATCCTGGAATTATCTTCTGAGCAAGTGCAGAACAGGTAATACAATATTATCCATCCTCTTCCATCATGGGCCAAAAAATAAGGTGTAAATGGAGTAAAACCTTTAAGATTCTGTTGCATTTCATGTAACTTGCTCCTGGTCCCCAGAATTTGAACCATAACCAAAACGAAAACCACACACAGCTCTTGTCATTCAAGTATATCCAGTTTTTTAACCCTCAATGGACTACCGGTTGTTCCTAGCATCACCTATTGTGCATCTTTATAAATGACCTCTTCCTAGTTTTGACTTGTTAATATTAGTCCAAAACTCACTTGCAGCCTCTAAGGGGCCTTCTCAAACAAAACTAAGACTCTTTAGTTGAAAGTAATATTCACTCTTTGGTAAACCTTAAGTCATCATATCCTCTATGAATATAAGTGATAGGCTTGACTTTTTTCCTGACTAACCACCTTAAATTACCTCTTCTCATGGAGATCTGTGCTTCAGAGTAAATGCAAATTCCTAAGACACCTCAGCCCATCTTTCCAAGTAAGAACAGAATAAGCAGTACTAGTCAACATACTTTGCTGGATATAATCTTATGAATGTAACAAGTCAAAATTTTGACTTTCATTGGAAGGGTTTTCAGCGATCTAGTTTCCTGGGAAATTCCACCACAGTGGACAGGAGTGGCAGGAATCAAGCATTTTTATACTGAATTATCTAGTACTCCCCAGATCAGTTCTTATAACCCTGAAGGCGTGTCGCAATGTTTCCACCAGAGCAATCTACAGATGGGCAGGCAGCTAGCTGCGTCTTCAGTGACTCACCATGGCATCACCTGCTGCCCTCAGCCAGAGGCACAAGTGCAGGCTCAGACAGCAGACTGCTGTGGGACACAGCTCCTCAAAAGCAGGAACCCTTGGGAAACTCTGGGGCTCCATTGTCTAGCTAGGGTTTCTCAGAACTGGGCTATGGTCAGACTCTACCTATTTCTGCATTTCCTACTATCACACAAATCAGAAATACGGAGTATGAAAGGCTTTCTCTGCTTATTCCTGTTACCTCTGTTTCATTCCATTTCCCTTAATAAGTCTGCAATTCTATCCTGGTTTCTGAGGATCTTAACTAATAAGGGAGGTGTTGGGGATGGTATGAGAAAACAAGCAGTAGCATGGTTTAGGGGTCTTGCTGCTCGGCCGAAAAGGAGACTCCAGCCGGGGTTAACTGTAAGCACTGTTTTTGTTGTATCCCACATGTTATTTTAATTCAAAAACTAAAAATTCAATAACCCTTTTGACCTCCGTTTAGCAGTTTTGAAACTCCAAGTATTGACATCTAGCTTTCTGTTGATTTAATTCCATTGTGCTGAGAATGCTTATTAACATTTCTTTTAAACTGAGGTTGATTTAACAACCTAGAATTTTTTTTCAGTTTGAATGTTGAATTTTTAAAAAAATATATAAAATTTATTTTAATTGGAGGTTAGTTACTTTACAATATTGTATTGGTGTTGCCATACATCATGAATCCGCCACGGGTATACACGTGTTCCCCATTCTGAACCCCCCTCCCACCTCCCTCTCCGTACCATCCCTCTAGGTCATCCCAGTGCACCAGCCCCAAGCATCCAGTATCATGCATCGAAACTGGACTGGTGATTTGTTTCATCGAATGTGGTCTTGATGAACACTGTGCATGACCTCTAAGAATGTGTATTCTGTTGTTGGATTAAATTTTCTATAAGAGTCAATTGGACTCAGTTAACTGATATTTTGCTTCAGTTCAACTATGTCCTTATTAATTTTCTGCCTGGTGGATCTATTATCCATAGAGGGATGTTAAAAGCTCCAAGGACAGAGAAATCCATTTTTCTTTGTTCTATTGGCTTTTACTGCTTCTACTTTGATTCTGTTAGGCATATACACATTAAGGAAGTTATCTTTTATTCAGAAAATTGACCCCTTTGTTATATGATGCCTCTCTCCACTTTTCTTATTCTACAGTTAGGTTTGATTGAAATGACAATTTTTTTATTAGTAGTAACATGGATATTCTCAACCCCTTTATTTTTGCACGAAGTATTCAGATTGAGTTTCTTATAGACAACATATGGTTGTCTCTTGATCACATTGATAGTCTTTTAATGAGTGTATTTAGACACCTGACATTTGATAAGTTGGATTCATATTTGTTACCATCTTGTATTAATTGCCTATATTGTTTCTCATTTTCTGTGTTCCACTCTGCCTTCTATTTTAAGTTGCATATTCTGCATTACTGTTTTCTCTTAGTGTATTGTAATTCTAATTTTAGTGATCACTCTTGAGATTACAGTCTACACTTACAATAGATAACTTATGTTTTAACGAGCATCATACAACTTCATGGGTAGTACAATCACCTCATGTATGTGCTCACTCAAGTCCTGTCTGACTCTTTGTTACCACATGGACTATAGCCCAGAGAAGGCTGTCCATGGGATTTTCCAGGCAAGAACACAGAAACAGGCTGCCATTTCCTTCTCCAGGGGATCTTCTTGATCCAGGGATCAAAACAGTGTCTGCCTTGGCAGGCAGGTTCTTTTTATGACTGTGCCATCTAGGAAGCCCTTATAGTCGTGCATTTCCAATTCTTCTCTCATCTTATACTAGCCATTCGTTTCACTTTTTGTTTGGTCACTAAGTTGTGTCAGACTCCTTGTGACCCCATGGACTGCAGCACGCCAGACTTCTCTCTCCTCCACTATCTCCTGGAGTTTGCTCAGATTCATGTTCATTGAGTTGGTGATGCTATTTAGCCATCTCACCCACTGCTACCCCATTTCTTGCCTTCAATCTTTCCCAGTTATCAGGGGCTTTTCCAATGAGTCAACTCTTTGCATCAGGTCACTAAAGTATTGAGCTTCAGCTCAGCATCAGTCCTTCCAATGAATATTCAAGGACTTATTTCCTTTAGGATTGATTGGTTTCATCTCTTTGCTACCCAGTGGATTCTCAAGAGTCTTCTCCAGCATCACAGTTTGAAGGCATCAAAATTCTTTGGCATTCAACATTTATGGTCAAAATCTCACATCCATGACTACTAGAAAAAAACATAGCTTTGATTACATGGGCCTTTGTTGGCAAAATGTCTTTTTTTTTTTTTTTTTAAATACACTGTCTAGGTTTGTCATAGCTTTCCTTCCAAGGAGCAAACATCTTTTGATGTTATGGCTGCAAGTCACAGTCTGCAGTAATTTTGGAGCCCAAGAAAATAAAATCTGTCACTGCTTCCATCGCCCTCCCCACCATTTGCCATAAGGTGATGGGACCAGATACCATGATATTAGTTTTCTGAATGTTGACTGTCAAGCCAGCTTTCTTAAATTTCATTTACTCAAATTATAGTTGCCAAATACAGTGTTATTTTGTACACTGTTGAATATTTTGCCTTACACTCTCTAATGCACTTTTCTTATAGCTGAATCTGACTCATTTTGACTCCTTTCTGAAGGATTTGACTTCTTTCATGTTGGTCTAGTGGCACACCATTTGTTCTTCTCCACTTTTGAAAAAGTTTCACTGGATATAGAATTCTATGTTGTTTCCTTTCAGTATCCTAAGTGTTTCACTCCACTCTTTGCACGGTTTCTGAGGAGTCTAGAGTAATATTTATCCTTGTTCCTCTATAGACAAAGTGGTTTTCCTCCTTGAAGATCTTCAGTTTGATTATATGCCTAGGTGTTGATATTTTTCTGTTTATCCTACTCAATGTTCTGAGTTCCCTGGATCTGTGATTTGGTGTCTAGCATTAATTTTGGAAAATTCCCATTGTTCCTTCAAGTATCTTCTGTTGCCTTTCTTTGCTATTCCTATTGTGTATGTTACAGTATCTGTAATTGTCCTAAAGTGATACTGCTGTCATTTTTGTCCCCACCCCTTTCATGTTTCAGTTTTGAAGCTTCTATTGACATTAAGCCCACCAATTCTTCATTCATGCCTACTCTATTGATGAACCCAAAGGCTTTATTTCTGTTAAATATTTCTAGCATTTCCTTTTTACTCTTACTTTTCATTCCTGCTTACATTACTTTTTCTTTGTATGCTGACCACTTAGAGCCTTGTGTCCATTTTAAATTGCCCATCCATTAATTTCTTTAATCATATTTGAGTCTAGTTCTGATATTTGTTCTTTTCAGGCTGCTTTGTCTTCTTTGGCCTTGCCTAACTTTTTGCTGAAAGCAAAGTATTGTGAACTGGATAAAATAAAACTGAGTAAATAGGCCTTTAGTGTGAGGTTGCATAACTGGCTAGAGGTTGCACTATATTATTTGCTGTAATTGTGTGTCAGGCTAAACTTGCCTATGGTGTCTGTTTCTTGTCGTCTTTGGGATTCCCAGAGACTTATTAAAGAAGGTCTCGGATATATATAGTTTGTAGTTGTGTGTGTATGCGAAGTCATTTCAGTTGTGTCCAACTCTGGACAACACTATGGACTGTAGCCTGCCAGGCTCCTCTCTCCATGGACTTCTCTAGGCAAGAATACTGGAGTGGAATGCCATGCCCTCCCCTCCAGGAGATCTTCCAGACCTAGGGATCAAATCCATATTTTTTGTCCCCTGCACTGGCAGGCAGATTTTTTTTTTTTTAACCACTAGAACCACCTGGGAAGCCCCAGTTTTCAGTTATATTCCCTTGCATTGCATTGAAGATGTAATGCTGTGGGGTTAAGTCGTGAGGGACCAGGAAGCATTCTAGAGTTCTGTGTTCCTATGATTAGGTTTCAAATCTATTAGGAATCCCGTGACTTCGGGCTATGCTCTTCATATTATGTTCCCTTCTTATGTGAAGCAGGAAGGCTAGAGAGGGTTGTGGCTATTTCCTTTCCCTATAACACAGTTAGAGTTTGGTAGTCTCTCTTCATGTTGTTGTATGGCAAAATCAATACAGTATTGTAAAGTAATTAGCCTCCAATTAAAATAAATTTATATAAAAAACAGTCTGTGTTAACAGAATACACTGACAGTCCAAGATGGTTACTATTCATTCCCACTTCCACTGCTGAAAGAATATAGGACATTTTTATCTTCACTGGGAGAGCCTGCTATGGTTCTGGAGGTGAAACTCACAGAAATGTGGGTTTTGGGGGCCCCTACAAAATTGGGCCCCCTTTAATTCACACTTGTCCACACCAATAGTCATGAGATGAAGTTTCCTACTTGAGTACTGGGTCCTGAGTCACAGGGTCTCAGCTTAGGTAAATAATTCTGTGTTTGCCTTCTGTTTTGAGAGCAGTTTGCCCTATGACCTTAGTTTTTCTATCAAACTTGTGATTAGTTGCCAGTTTTTATTTTGCTAGGTTTTCCCAGTTGCATGGAGTGACCACTTCCAAGCTTCTTACATGATAGGTGTCACTACCTAATCTTTTAAAAGGCATCCCCACCCAGAAGAGGGTGCATTTCATCCACAAGATCATGATCTGTTATAGGAAGGTTTAAAATCCTTTCACCAAGATGGGTTATGTTACAGAGCTTCCATCACAAGAACACCCTGTTTTGCCCTTGGAACCAGATGGACTAAGAGTTCAATGATGAACTTCTGCCTTTGGAGAGCCACCTTCCTCCTTAAGGTAGGATACTGCTCTTGGTTAGATAGTTGCCAACTACATTCCCTATGTATGATTCTCGGCAGTATCTTGATTTAGCACAAGTTGTGTTTATCGTTTATCTGAAATTCTCTGAAGCACGGAAACATGACAGCAGCTGGTCCAACGGGAGGAGAAGAGTAGAAAGCAGGTAATAATTTGGCCTGGACCTTAAGTTTAGACATATTTGAATGGCCTTTCTGTATTTGTGCCAGCTGTTCTTCTTCTTAGCATATTTCACTTTCAAAAGACTCCAAACCATGCAAGAATGCTTGGTATATCCTGTGTTACAGTATTTCATTGCTACAGTTGAAGAAACTGCTAACTTTAGGATAGATTTTATCCTCAAACTTTAATGGGGCTACCACTTACCTATTAGCTGAACAGTAAGGGTGGGTTTGTTCTCCCAAGATCAGCTCAACAGGTAAGCTTAGACAGGTATGCAGGAGCAAAGGTAGTCAGCTAACTGTTTATGGTTCTGCAATATGGAGACTGGTGCTCATTTTGAAGCAGTTACTAGGTCCCTTATCTTCAGAGATGCAACACAAGTAGTTATCACAGTATCGAAGACCTGTTTTGTATTTGTTCCATACATATCTTCAGGCATTAGCATCATGACCGTTACCGTTCTAGTGGTTATGGTTAGGTATTAGTATCTTTCTCTACTACAATCAATTTATGCTAGAAGTTTTAAGTAGCTGAACATAAATGCCAGTTTTGAGCATCTAGTTATGCTGAGTAGCAAACAGGCATGGAGCATGATGATAGATGGTATATGTAAACAGTTTGAGATTAACCTACCAGTCACACAGTACTTTAGAGCTGCACTGAGATCCAGCTTCAAAACCCACACTTATCACACCCAGTTTTCAATGACCACAGGTGGGCTGAAGAGGTGGCCACACTGGAAACAGGTGTGATGCTAGAGAGACACGGTAGAAAGTTTTAAGTAGAGGCAACAGCTTGACCTGAGAAACAGGACTGAGGTTATGGTATACTCAGGTCCATGACATTAGTTTCTAGGATGGATTAAACTACAATGAATGTAAAGTGGACCAAAAGTTATTTAAGAACAGATGAAAGCATTTTACTACCAAAAGAGACAACTTTTAGCATTGTGCTTTTAGAACTATTTCCGATACTGTTTTTCAGATGGTATTGCCTTTTGCTGTTAGAGTGAGTGTCAGTTGCGCTCTCCTCCCAATTCTTCCTCCAGCCTCTTACCAGCCATATTCAGCCTTTCTTCATGCATGGTATGTGCCCTGTTAAATCCTACCCAGTCACCAAAACCCAACTAACAGTTCACTGTTTCCCTAAATTGCTTTAACCTGAGCTCTTCTCAAATCCTGTCATACAAAAGTCAGTGTTTACATCAAGCTCAGTCATACAGCCATTTCTTTCTCACATGTTCATGGCAAGCGTTATAGTAGGCACTGCTTATTTGAACTATGTAGCCATTCTAGATGACTAGACATGTTTCCAGGCAGCTTTCTAAAGTCTAATCAAGTAGCAATTATTTGGGAGCTTTGAATGTTTAGCTGTTATGACTATTGTAAGAAATTTGCCTATCCACTGTTTGAAATCCTTCTAGGTCTCCCCTGCTTTCAGCAGCTGATTACTTGCTTCACTATAGCCCAGATGTCCCTTATTTGCCAAATAACCACCTCCATACAGTCTGTTCACCTTAAAACCTTCATATGGGTGATAAGAAAAATGACTCACATTTCCATGGAGGTCTATAAACTTGTTATAAGTCTTACAACACCTCATGTCATGAGAATCAATTCAGTCCTTCTCAAATGGTTTTACCAGCTGGTCAGCCTAATTCTACTTGGCTGAAATAAATCACAGAGTTGGAAGAGCTCTTGGCCATGGGCTATGGAAACTTGAGTCTGCAAAGTGGGGAGGCAGAGTCAAAGAGGTAAAATCAACTTCTAAGGGTTTGACACTAGATAAAGACTATTGGAAAGCTTTATCCCCTAAAGTTATGCTAATTTTTCTTGAGATCCTACATTTGTCTTGAGACTTTGCAAGATCTCAACTATCATTTCTCAAACAGATTAGAGAAATGTTCTCCAGATCAGACTGGCTGATTGACTCAAATTGTTTCAGTTAGGTCATGCAACTACCTGGAGTCACAGCTGAAGAGGATTCACTTAACAGCCCTCCCACTCAAGGAGGGTTGAGCAAGCTGCAGCCCCTTACACATTGCAAAGGAAGCCCCTTTAACAACTTCAGCTGAGTTACTGGCTGCTAGAAAGAGGTACAGAGTAGTTGGTTTAACACAATGAGGTGCCGATGAACTTTTAGGATCTAATACATAGGGTAAAGGAGTGACCTAATGATATGCAAGTTAAAAAGCACTCTTAAAGTCTGAGAAGTTGACAGAAGCAGCCTGTAAGTGCCTCTGCTGCTGCTGCTAAGTCGCCTCAGTCGTGTCGGACTCTGAGATCCCAGAGATGGCAGCCCACCAGGCTCCCCCGTCCCTGGGATTCTCCAGGCAAGAACACTGGAGTGGGTTGCCATTTCCTTCTCCCATGCGTGAAAGTGAAAAGTGAAAGTGAAGTCGCATCCAACTCTTCACGACCCCATGGACAATAGTCTACCAGGCTTCTCCATCCATATCCAAGGGATTTTCCAGGCAAGTGTATTGGAGTGGGTTGCCATTGCCTTCTCTGTATGCGCATCTAGCAAATTAATATGCCCCACCCCAAATGTTTGTTTCCATGTTTGATTTGCTGTTCAGCAGCCTCCACTTAGGAGAAGACAAAGTGTTGGACAGGACTGAGCGACTGAACTGAACCAAATGGGGAGCCTTGTGGGCTGCCGTCTATGGGGTTGCACAGAGGTGGACATGACTAAAGCAACTTAGCAGCAGCAGTCTCCACTTAAGCCTTAAGGCTAGCATTCAACCTAGAATATGTAAAGTAAACCCACATTCAGCCACTTTACTTCTATACATGGCATCTGGATGCTATTTCACATCCAGCTCTCTATATCTTCGTTGGTAAAGTCCAGTGAAATTAAAAGGTTAGTGGGCTGCTTATCCAGAGATGCTCAATCCTTTTTCTCTCCATAGAGGTGTAGTTTACCCTACCTTCTCTCTATTCAGCTGATACTTAGCCATCAACAACTGTTGAATAATACTGGGTTCTGGTTCTAGTAGCTTGTTAGCATCAGTCCTACCATTTCCTCTGGCCAGGACTTCAGCAGAAGAGTTGAACCTCCAAAAGCATTATATGTACTAAGTCACCTCAGTTGTGTCCAATTCTGTGTGACCCTATGGATTGCAGCCTGCCAGGCTTGTCTGTCCGTGGGATTCTCCATGGAGGGAGAATGCTGGAGTGGGTTGCCATGCCCTCCCCCTCCAGGAATCTTCCTGCTCCAGCAATCAAACCCACATCTGTTACATCTTCTCCTTTGGCAGACAAGTTCTTTAGCACTAGTGTCACCTGCCTAGTCACAATCCTAGTTGAGCTCTTGCTTGTTCTGTCTAGGAAGTAATAACCCCGGGGAACGGAGTGTCCCCAAACAACATGCTTGGCTCAAAACCCACGCTGGGGACTTGCATCTGAGAAAACACAGTCCAGGAGAACAGAGTTCTATGAAGGTGTATATAGCTGGGAAACCACCTTCTAGCCCAATCTCAAAAGCATCTTCTAAGCTGGGGGGCAGGCACAGCCAACCAGATTGCCTGGGAGGTTTTTTTTCGGAGAGGCTTTTAAAGAGATCTGACCTTATTAGGTCCCTATCACTGTGGGAACAGCAGCAGTTTCCATGAAAATTCATTCAGAGAGTATCTCCCCAGAAGCCTATTTCTGCTGCTAAAAGGAATAGTGAGCACTGAAGGTGGGCTGCTTTTTAGGGGACTGGAAAAGAAGTTCCACAGGCAGCTTCCACTGTAACTCAAAGCGGGTTAGGCAAAGTCTGAACAGAGAGGAGAAAGGAGTCATTTCAGAGCCCTGTGGCCTCCCCACGTTTAGAGAACCGTCTTATTCAGAATCAAGGCAGGAAAGATCAGGCGAAGAGCCAGCTCTCTTGAAGAGGTGAAAGTGCTTCGTAAGAAAAGCTAAAGTGAAAAGTCTTTTCAGTAGAACATTCTGGTAGGTCCTGGAGGGAGGACTGAGAAAGTTCTTGCAGAAAGAACAAGAAAGCGGAGGACATTGCCTCACTACCCTCCATCCAGTTCCCCACTCACCCAACCGCCATCTGCCTGCAAAACCGCTAACCTGCAAAGAGCAGTGAGACGCCTATGTCCCCTCCGAGCAGCCTCCCCTCCAAGTGCGGCTGGCGCTTAGCTTCTGCTTTTAAAGGCCTGCTTCGTAGGCGCATGCTCCCTAGGGAATGGCGTGTATCAGAAAGGGAAAAAACACTTGTCTTCCCATAGCTCTTCTCACTCTCCAGCTGAAAGAGCCCCACCTCATCAAGAAAGAAAAGGGGAGACTGAAAGTAACTGAGGCCGCAGTTTTAAGCGGTGGGTTAACCTTTGCATAACTATGCCTCCTCCATACTTTTTCCGCCCCCCACCTTTACCTCCAGTCCTGCCTTAATATTTATGCTGTGAAGTATTTAGGCAGAAGTGGTTCTTCAAGACTAGCTCTGAGGACCTTAGCATTATTTTGCCAAATGACTGCATGACTTTTCCTAGGGGTGTCTCCACTGATGGGCAGAGTTGCCAGATTTAACAGGAAAAGGACAGGATTGAATTTCAACCAGCAAATACTCTTGAAGGACAGGAATGCTGCTTTTAAACTCTGCTGTTCTACTTGGGATATATCTGTACTGTGAAATTACTTGCTATTTATCTGAAATTTAGATGTAATTGAGCACCCTATGTTTTATCTAGTAATCCTGCTTACAAGGGCCCTAGACCACCCAGAGTACCCCTCCTCTCACTCAAATGCTGGTTGACGGTAATGAGGGAAATCAGCCAAGAAGACCCATTCCTGCTGCTCTCTTGCACCGGAAACATGGAACCGCCAAGCAGATCCAGCTCCGTCCTGCTCTGAAGAGAGTTGCCCTCAACTTTGGCAGGCTCCAGAGAGTAGTCCAAAGCCTAAATGCCCCTTGAGGAGGACTTGATGTTAAACATCCTGTGTGGTATGGAATAGTCTCCATGGTTAATTTCCCTACCTGTAAATGGCCCAAACTCAATGGCTACTATTCACTGAGCTAGGCCTTTCATGATCATTATTTCTAACGCTCTCAACAAAAGTGCTAATTAGGCATTATGATCTTTATTTTATGGATTTACATTTTACAGAACTCAGAGAAACCAAGAGCCTATGGGTAAGAGCTAGGATCTAAACACAGACCCACTTGATTATAAATCCTGGGATCTTTTCAGTTCTTTACACCCACTTCTCCAAGTTTCTCTGGGTTATTCATTCATGTTTGTTAGGTTGCTTGTTTGCAATTAAGTAGTACAGATAGATGATTCAAAAATTAAAAGGTGTAAAAGGGTGACAAGTAAGATTCCCTCCCCTTTAGTTCTCCTCTCCAGAGGCAACCAGTTAATAGTTTTCAGTCTATTTTCTTTTCCACACAAAGTGGACTTCTGCACAATTTTGTCTGCATCTCTCTCTTTTTGTTTCCAATGAAGATCTCTCCATTTTGGTTAACATCAAAATGTCTATTTTAATGGCTGCATATAATTCCATTATATAGATGTACCATAGTTTATTTTATCCAGTTGTCTATAGAAGTAAAATTGGGCTTCTTTTCCATTTTTGCCCTTTTAAAAAACAATTCTTTAATCAATATGTTTCTACAAACTTATATTTTATATGTGATATCCATGGCATGAATACTTAGGAATGGAATCACTTGCTCAAAGAATGTATACATTTTAAACTTTTACAGATACTACCAAACTGATGCAATTTACCCTCATCTTGGCAATATACAAGATTGCCCCCCAAAACAAGATTGCCCATTGGGCCACGAAGTTCATAATCTGAGTTGTGATCTCTGCCAGTCTGACAGCCAAGTAAAAATGGTGTCCTTATGGCTTTAATCTGCATTTCCCTTATGACTGAGGATCTTTTCCTGTGTTTGAGCTTTTTCACTTCAATTTCATTTCATTTATTATTTCTCTTTTTAGAATTTTTCAGCTGGGTAGTCTGGGGCCCTAAGAATGAAAATGTCATATGAGTAAATATGAATAAATAAATATTTTACAGTTGGTAAAATTTCAGGTTGTTAGACCTTTTCTTATTAATTTATAGAAACACATCATACTCCTCAAAATACCTTTTGGCCTGTGATTTGAGTTTCAGATATTTTCAGATTGTCTTTTAACTTTATGCATTGCAATTTTCTACTTTAGCTTTTAATTATTAAATAGTTATTACTTCAGAATTTTATATCAAATTTAGATCAATTTTCTCTATTTCGAGGTTATAAGACAAACTGTCCACTTTTTTGTCCTATACTTCCATTACCAACCAAAAATGTATCTCTCTGCATCTCAAATATTTTCTTCCAGATTTAAAATTTTCTATTCACTTTTTTTATGGTAGATTATTCAGTTGTTCTGCAACCTTTGACTGTGTGGATCACAAAAAACTATGGAAATATCTTAAAGAGATAGGAATACCAGACCACCTGACCTGCCTCCTGAGAAATTTGCATGTAGGTCAAGAAGCAACAGTTAGAACTGGACATAGAACAATGAATAGACTGGTTCCAAATAGAGAAAGGAATATGTCAAGGCTTATATTGTCACTTTTTTTTTAAACTTATATGCTTCTTTAACTTATATGCAAAGTACATCATGCAAAATGCTGGACTGGATAAAACACAAGCTGGAATTGAGATTGCCAGGAGAAATATATGTAACCTCAGATATGCAGATGGCACCATCCTATGGCAGAAAGCAAAGAGGCACTAAAGAGCCTCTTGATGAAGATGAAACAGGAGAGTGAAAAACCTGGCTTAGAACTCAATATCCAAAATACTAAGATCATGGCATCTGGTCCCATCACTTTATGGCAAATAGATGGGGAAACAATGGAAACAGTGAAAGGCTTTATTTTCTTTGGCTTCAGAATCACTGTAGATGGTGACTGCAGCCATGAAATTAAAAGACACTTGCTTCTTGGAAGAAAATTTATGGCAAATTTAGCATGTTAAAAAGAGAGACATTGCCGACAAAGATCCATCTTGTCAAAGTTATATTTTTTCCAGTAGTCATGTATGGATGTGAGAGTTGGGCCTTAAAGAAGGCTGAGTGATGAAGAATGGATGCTTTTGAACTGTGGTGTTGGAGAAGACTCCTGAGAGTCCCTTGGACTGCAAGGAGATCAAACAAGTCAATCCTAAAGGAAATCAGTCCTAAATGTTCATTGGAAGGACTGATGCTGAAGTTGAGGCTCCAATACTTTGGCCACCTGATATGAAGAACCAACTCATTAGAACAGATCTTGATTCTGGGAAAGATCGAAGGCAGCATCAAAAGAAGGAGACAACAGAGGGTGAGACTGTTGGATGGCATCACTGCCTCAATGGATATGATTTTGAGCAAGCTGTGGGAGACGGTGAAGGTCAGGGAAGCCGGTCATGCTGCAGTCCATGAGGTCGCAAAGAATCAAACATGACTGAGTGACTGAACGGTAGCAACAATTTGGTTGTTCTGAGTTATTTGCCCCCCTATTTCTACATTTGAGAATTTTTAGCCTTTTTTTTTTGTTGTTATTATGTTGTGAGTTACCTCCTACCCAGGAAAGAACTTAATGTGCCTTGCCACTGATGTTTACCAGAAAATGATCACTAACATTTTTACAAAATGAGACTAGATTACACATTTTTTGTTTGTTTTGTTTTTGCTTGAAGGGACATCATGAGTTTCTATCAGCTTTCTTGTTCTTTCTTCTTTGTCACGAGAATGACATTTCCGCATGAAAGGCTGGATCAAGGTTGAAGCTGATACACAGCTACCAAGAAGTAATGTGAGTGAGAAATAAACATTTATTGTTATATACTACTGAGAGTTTAGGGTTATTTGTTACCTCAGCAAAGCTAATTCACATTTTAACTGTATCTATATTTAATCCTTATATCATGAAATATAACATACATTCAAAAAAGGAAACAAAACAAATATTCCCTGCCATAAATCACCACCAAGTTAAACCTCAGGTTACCATCACCTTGCACAAATTCAAATGTTGAACTCCTAATACTCAAAGTACGCAGTACTTCAAAATGTGACTGTGTTTGGATATATGACCTGTAAAGGGGTAAAAAGGTTAACATGAGGTCATTAGAATGGGCTCTAATCCAATATGATTATCTTTATAGAAGAGGAAAATAGAACAAAATATGCACAGAAGAAAGACCAGGTGAAGACACTAGGGAAAGATAACCATCCATAAGTCAAGAAGGGCTTGGAATAAACTAACTCTGCTGACACCTTGGAGAAGGCAGTGGCACCCCACTCCAGTACTCTTGCCTGGAAAATCTCATGGATGGAGGAGCCTGGTGGGCTGCAGTTCATGGGGTCGCAAAGAGTCGAACACGACTGAACGACTTCCCTTTTAATTTTCACTTTCATGCATTGGAGAAGGAAATGGCAACCCACTCCAGTGTCCTTGCCTGGAGAATCCCAGGGACGGGGGAGCCTGGTGGCCTGCCGTCTATGAGGTCGCACAGAGTTGGACACGACTGAAGTGATTTAGCAGCAGCAGCAGCTGACACCTTGATCTCAAACTTCTAGCCTTCAGAATCACAAGAAAATGCATTTCTGTTGTTTAAACCACACAGTCTGTGGTGTTTTCTTATGTCAGTCCCAAGAAACTAACTAGTAATTGGGCTTCCTTGGTGACCCAGACAGTACAGAATCTGCCTGCAATACAGGAGACCCAGTTTTGATGCCTGGGTCAGGAAGATCCCCTGGAGAAAGGAATGGCTACCCACTCCAGTTTTCTTGCCTGGAGAATTTCATGGACAGAGAGAAGCCTGGTGGGCTATAGTCCACGGGGTCACGAAGAGTCTGACATGACTGAGTGACTAACACTATTTTCACTTTAAGAAACTAACACACTCATTATATTGGGTTCCTTGTTATTTATGAGCAATAATCTTTATGCTTACTTCCATCACTATAGTTTGTTGCTTCTTTTTTTTAATCTTCATAGAAATATGATCATGTATTGCAGATATGAGTGTGCATATGTGTATGGCTTCTTGTACTCAAGATAATGTTTGAGATTCATCATTTTCTTTGCTATAAAAATACAGTTGAACCTTGAACAACAGAAGTTTGAACAGCATTAGCCCATTTATATGTGGATTTTTTTAAACAAATAAACACTACAGTATGACAGTCCAGGGTTGGTTGAATCCATGGATGTCAAACTGCAGATACCAAGGGCTGACTGTAAAGTTATGCACGTTTTTGACTGTGAGGAAGGTCAGCACCCCTAATCCCTGCATTGTTGAAGATTCAATTGTATTCTGCCGCATATTAACCCATTCTACTATTTGTGGACTTTTGGCTTGTTTCCAATCTAAGACTTGTGAATAATACTACTATGCAATTCTTGAACATATCCCTTGGTGTTTATGTGCATATATATCAGCTGGGTATGTACCAAAGAGTAGAACTGCTTGATTACAAGATATGCATATGTTCAATTTTGGTTCAGTTCAGTTCAGTCGCTCAGTCGTGTCCGACTGTTTGCAGCCCCATGAATCACAGCATGCCAGGCCTTGCTGTCCATCACCAACTTCTGGGCCTCCCTGTCCATCACCAACTCCTGGAGTTCACTCAGACCCACGTCCATTGAGTCAGTGATGCCATCCAGCCATCTCATCCTTGGTCATCCCCTTCTTCTCCTGCCCTCAATCCCTCCCAGCATCAGAGTCTTTTCCAATGAGTCAACTCTTCGCATGAGGTGGCCAATGAACTGAAGTTTCAGCTTTAGCATCATTCCTTCCAAAGAAATCCCAGGGTTGATCTCCTTCAGAATGCACTGGTTGGATCTCCTTGCAGTCCAAGGGACTCTCAAGAGTCTTCTCCAACACCACAGTTCAAACACATCAATTCTTAAGCACTCAGCCTTCTTCACAGTCCAACTCTCACATCCATACCTGACTACTGGAAAAGCCATAGCCTTGACTAGATGGACCTTAGTCGGCAAAGTAATATCTCTGCTTTTGAATATACTATCTAGGTTGCTCATAACTTTTCTTCCAAGGATTATGTGTCTTTTAATTTCATGGCTGCAATCACCATCTGCAGTGATGTCAAATAGTTTTCAAAATGGTTTTAATCATTTATATTCCTTCACTGAGTTCAGGAGAGTCTCTGATGTTCTGCATCTTTACCAGTATTTGTAGCTGTAAAATTTTGTGATGGTTTTTATTCAAGAATTTAAAATGCTTTCTCATTATGATTTGAATTTATATTTTTTGTTATTGCAAAGGAAATAAATACCTTTTCATATGTTGACTAGTCATTAGAATATACTCATCTGCAAATTTTTTGTTCAATCCTTCCATGTTTTTATTGGGTGTTGGTATTTTTTTCAGTAATTTGTAGATGTGATTTCTATATTGTGAAAGTGAGCCCTTTATTGGTTATTATGCTATATTCTTCCATTCAGAAAATGTAAAGTTGTCCCCTACTTTATACCATGGTAAAAATCATTCCAGATAGACTGTGGTTCTAAGGAAAAAAAAAATACAACTCTCAAAACATAATTTGGAAAATTAAGTAGAGAAAGTAGGGCACAAAAATGAGACTGACTGATTTGATCATAACAATATTAAGATTGTTCATCCAAAACCATCAAGGGAATAAAAAAAGCAAGCTCAAAGATAGAAGAGGATATTTTTAGAGGCATTAAAATGATGTTCAGTTCAGTTGCTCAGTTGTGTCTGACTCTTTGTGATGCCATGGACCACAGCACACCAGATTTCCCTGTCCATCACCAACTCCCGGAGTTTACCCAAACTCATGTCCATTGAGTTGGTGATGCCATCCAACCATCTCATCCTCCTGTCCTGAATCTTTCCCAGTATCAAGGTCTTTTCAAATGAGTCAGCTTTTTGCATCAGGTGGCCAAAGTATTGGAGTTTCAACTTCAACATCAGTCCTTCCAATGAACACTTAGGACTGATCTCCATTAGGATGGACTGGTTGAATCTCCTTACAGTCCAAGAGACTCTCAAGAGTCTTTTCCAACACCATGGTACAAAAGCATCCATTCTTTGGCTCCAGCTTTCTTTATAGTCCAACTCTCATATCTGTACATGACTACTGGAAAAACCATAGCCTTTACTAGATAGACCTTGTTGGCAAAGTAATGTCTCTGCTAAATATGCTGTCTAGGTTGGTCATAACTTTCCTTCCAAGGAGTAAGTGTCTTTTAATTTCATGGTTGCAATCACCATCTGCAGTGATTTTGGAGCCCCCCAAAATAAAGTCAGCCACGTTTCCACTGTTTCCCCATATATTTGCCATGAACTGATGGGACAAGATGCCATTATCTTAGTTTTCTGAATGTTGAAAAAGCCAACTTTTTCACTCTCTTCTTTTACTTTCATCAAAAGGCTCTTTAGTTCTTCACTTTCTGCCATAAGGGCGGTGTCATCTGCATATCTGAGGTTATTGATATTTCTCCCAGCAATCTTGATTCCAGCGTGTGCTTCACCCAGCCCAGCGTTTCTCATGATGTACTCTGCAAATAAATTAAATAAGCAGAGTGACAATATACAGCCATGATGTACTCCTTTCTTGATTTGGAACCAATCTGTCATAAGCAGAAGCTGCTGCTGCTGCTACTAAGTCGCTTCAGTCATGTCCGACTCTGTGCGACCCCATAGATGGCAGCCCAACAGGCTCCTCCATCCCTGGGATTCTCCAGGCAAGAACACTGGAGTGGGTTGCCATTTTCTTCTCCAATGCATGAAAGTAAAAAGTAAAAGTGAAGTCACTCAGTCATGTCTGACTCATAGCAACCCCATGGACTTCCAGCACACCAGGCTCCTCTGCCCATGGGGCTTTCCAGGCAAGAGTACTGGAGTGGGTTGCCATTACCATCTCCGAAGCAGAAGCTAATGAACAATATTCCAAGTTGATTTACCAAGAATTAGTAAAACAATCATTATTTAAAGATTGATTTGCATTTAGCACATTTTCATGTACATTTGGTTAGTAGTTTGTTTTCTTTGGAGAGATCTTTATTTAGGTCTTCTGCCTATTTTTTGATTGTTTTTTGATTTGAGTTCTATATCACTCACGGCACACTGGTCAGAATGGCCATCATAAAAAAGCTAAAGATGATAAATTAGAAAGTTTGTGGAGAAAAGGGAATCTATTTGCACTGTTGGTGGGAATGTAAATTGACATAATCACTGTGGAGAATACTGTGGAGGTTCCCTAAAAAACTAAAAACAGAAGTCCCATATGACCCAGCAATCCCAGTACTGGGCATATACCCTGAGAAAACAATAATTCCAAAAGACACAGTTTCCCCAGTGTTCATTGCTGTACTATATACAATAACCAGGACATGAAAACAACCCAAATGCCCAATGACAGATGAATGGGTAAAGACGATGTAATAAATATACACAATGGAATATTAGTCAGCCATAGAAGGAACAAAATTGGGTCATTTGTAGAGATGTAGATGAACCTCAGTCAGTCAGTTCATTTGCTCAATCATGTCCGACTTTTTGCAACCCCATGAACTGCAACAAGCCAGGCCTCCCTGTCCGTCATGAACTCCTAGAGTTCACTCAAACTCATGTCCATCGAGTCGGTGATGCCATCCAGCCATCTCATCCTCTGTCGTCCCCTTCTTCTCCTGCCAACATCAGAGTCTTTTCCAATGAGTCAATTCTTCACATGAGGTGGCCAAAGTACTGGAGTTTCAGATTTAGCATCAGTCCTTCCAAAGAATACTCAGGACTGATCTCCTTTAGAATGGACTGGTTGGATCGGAGTCTGTTATACTGAGTGAAGTAAGTCAGAAACAAAAACAAATATCATATGTTAACACATATACATGGTTTCTAGAAAATCAGTATAGATGAACCTATTTCCAGACAGATTAGAGAATGGATATGTGGACACAGGAGGAGAAAGGAAGGACGGGGTGAATTGAGTAATTAGGACTGAAATATACACATTACTATGTGTAAAATAGATAGCTATTGGGAAGTTGCTGTATAGCGCAAGGAGCTCAGCTCGGTTCTGATGACCTAGGTGAGTGGGATGGGGGGATGGGAGGCAGGGAGGTCCAAGAGGGAGGGGATATATGTATAAATATAGCTGATACATTTCATTGTACAGCAGAAATTAACACAACATTGTAAAGCAATTATACTCCAATTTTTTTAAAAAAAGAAGACAAACTATTAAAAAACAGAAAAACACATGATAGATTGCTGTTTCTGGGAGTAAGACTGGACATGAGGATGGGAGGGAAAGTAGGAGAAGAAAACTTTTGGTTTTCATTACTATCCCTCTATACAATTTGATTTGTTAATTATGTGCATATATTACTTTGATTTTAAAAAATGATATTGTTTAAAAATATACTATTTATTAAACTCTTACTAAAGTACTTCTGGGTTGGAGAATGAAGACACTTCCCCAGAAACATAGGCATGACCTAAAACTGCAATGACAAACTCAAAAATGCTTTCAGGGATTGTATTTTATAATAAAATCACATATTTGTATTCTTCCTCATAATCATGTTATTTTAATGCAAAACAAACTTTTATTTAAGTACCTACATATTTTCTCAAGCCATCAAATAAATTTCATGCAAAGTAAGGTCCAGCAGGTTTATTCTTTGGCTTCAAGTAGCCCCAGGACAGCCCTGTGAGCCCCTAGAGCTGTAAGTAACCCATTTTGAGAAGGATATTTCTAACTTGTTAATGCTGCCATAATGGCTAAATATATTATAGCTTCCAGATGGTGTATCTACTTCAGATGTTAGATAGGGAGCATGGGGGAGTGTAATTGGAACAATATTCATTTTGTAATCAGAAGATCTATTTGAATTCAGACTGGGATCTTACTTCGAACAAGTCACTTTAAATCCCATAATTTTAGCCTCCTCAACTATAAAATAATCCTAATAAATACTGATTTTTGCCTCCTATCCCACAAAGTTGTTCTGTGGCTTATGTGCGAAATTATTTTGCAAACTTTGTAACATATGTCTCCCAGAGTATTGGCAGGAAATTTGTATGTCAAATTTTAACACTAATATTTTAACTGTAAGTCAGACTCTATGATATGTATTAGCATCTTTAGAGTCTCTCTCTGTCTCCTAGTCCATTTGACCAGTGAATGAGTTCCATTTGATAAACATTTATAGCATCTTCTCTATATCAAGCCATGTGCTAGGAAGAAATGTGCACTGTAGATTTGGTAGAAATGTCTTTCATGTGAGCATAAATGTTGCATACTTTCTAAGTTGTGTTTCTTGGTGAACTTATTTTCCTTTTCTGGGCTGCAGTTTCTTTATGTATAAAATGGATATGTTGGGACTCTGCACATATTTAGGATCTGTCGAGGGCTTCCCAGGTGGCACTTGTGGTAAAGAATCTGCCTGCCAGTGCAGAAGAGGCAAGAGACTCAGGTTCAGTCCCCGAGTCAAGAATATCTCCTGGAGGAGGGCATGGCAACCCACTCCAATATTCTTACCTGGAGATCCCATGGACAGAGGAACCTGGTGGGTTACAATACATAGGGTTTCAAAGAGTCAGAAACAACTCTGTGTGACTGAGCATAGCACAGGATCTACTGAGTTCCGATATACTATATTAACCAGGACTCTTTAAAGTCTTTTAAAAAATATACAGCAATTATTTATTTAGTATCTGCTCCATACTCAATATATGAGTCAGCGTTCAAACTGGAAGCACTCCAAATTGAGCTCAGGGGAAACTGGCTACATGGGTGAAAGGACCAAGAAGCCTAGCACAGGGCAGAGATGTACCCAGACAGAATCATCTAGTGGCCGGAGAGGAAACACAGCCAGGGCCAGAGACACTGTGGAAGTCAGAGAGAGGAGGGTGGGTAATCTGGATTCTGTTTTCTCTTGGGCCTCTTATCTCCAACATGTGCCTTCCAGGGCCCAACCCAGTAGGAAATTCGGGAGTCATCCCTGGTGATACAAAGCAAAAAGTAAGGAATGGATCTAAGCACAAATATCACATAGACTGTCCCTCTCACTGTGGTCTTGGTACTCCAAGGAGCTTACGATGTACTGGAGGAAACCAAACTCGCAATGATGAAGCAACATAAATTACAATAATATTTGTACTGTTTCACACATATGTGTTATCTGAAACCTTGAAATTGTCTTCATTTTTCAAATGAGGAAGCCGGATCAGGGAACTAACTTGCCTAAATTTATAAAGTAAAAATAAAACCAAATTTGATCCTACAACACCTGCCTCCAAAGGATATAATTCAGTAAGAATTAGATGTTCTCAATAAGAGAGGTGTTTGGAGAACAGCAAATCTCTATTTCCTCATCTGAGAAATGTGATTTGAAACAGCTCCAGTAGGAGTCCTCTAACTTTATAGGCCAGAATCACCTAGGAAGGCTTTATAGAAAAGGTGGGCTCTTTGGGGGTCTTGAAGGATATTTAGGACTCATGCAAAGAGTATAAGCAAAGTTCCTTTGTTTTTCCCTCTCTGAGAAATCTCTTCTCTCTCTGCAGATTTGATGTGAGTTTTGAACAATGAAACCAATATTGCTTCTAGGGATCCTAACAGGCTGTCCTAAGTCTATGCTTAGCTATGCAAAGCAATTGTCACATCACACAGCTCTGGGATCTTGGGGACATCCCAGAGAGTGTCTGAGTTCACCACCCCCCTGCCAAGGCCTTGCACCCTGATTAAGGGGTACCTGCATTTAGACATTAGCTCTCCTGGGCAACTGGATCTCTACTGGCCATACATCTGAGAATTCTCAAGAACACTGTTTATTCCTTGAGAAATCTGGAATGAATTAGGCTGAATAAATTGGCTCTCAACTTGGCTGTTTCAAATGGCAGCAAAGAAATAACATATGCTTCTCCCCCCTTTTTTCTTTCTTTCTTTCTTTTTTTTTCTTCTTTATGGAAGGGGAAATGAAAACATACCCATATCCACACAAAATTAGATTTGGTCAAACTATGCTTCACTTCTCCAGCAAGTGGAAATCTTTGATCGGAATATTTAGGTGTCTCAGAAGAGTGTTAGGATAGCAAGAAGCCTGGGGAATTCATTCTAATGCATGTCTGCAGCCTGTGCAGCATAAATCTAAGTTGAACAGCAGTGTCTACAGAGCCAACCTGTAGCTGAGTTGCTAGGGCTACTTATGCAGTAAGCAAACACAACAAAGAATTTTCCCTTCTTAATCCTCTGCAGATATTACCTTTCTCCTCAATGCCAAACATTCATCAGAGAAAACCATATGGAGACTTTGAAACATTGTTCAGAAAGAAATTAGAAGAAAAAGGAGAAATAATTGGGGCATAATTAATCATGATTATACCTGACACATGCCTGATTTTAACTGCTTAATCTCAGTTTACAAATAATTAATGATAAGAAAGATAGGTGGCAACTTTGAGCACTCTGTTAAATTCTTAGCATATATTCATTTATGTGTAACAATATGTCTCACAATCAAAGTACTGTTATTATCCTCACCTTATAGATGATAAAACTGAGCCTTAGAGAGTTCAAGTAAATTTTCTCAGCTAATGCATTTAGAAAGTAAAGGAGCCAGATTTCAACATTAAGTTTATCTCTCTCGCCCAGCTCTTAACCATCATTCTATACACTGTTTGATGACATGGAGATGTGCTGCCCAGATCTCCCTTCAAAAAAGGATTTGTTGCCCCAGCTGCTGGGGTACTACCAGCAGACAGAACTCAGCTGTCAGCTCCTTTGGGGGTCAACTCAGCTGCAGAATTCTGCCTTCTTCAAGGTCAAACCTTTCCCAGGGCTGCTCACATCCAATGACTAATGGCAGTCCTAGACACATGAGTACTTAGTATTCATCATGGTTAGGCTGGAGCCTTTCTTGTCATCTGGTGTATGACCAGAACATTATTCCAAGGTGTGCAGTGTGATGCCTTTGGAACCTGAAAATTTCTGCCAAGTGCTTTTGCTTCTTTCTTTATGGTAGCAGGTACAAGATTCAGGAATTTGTCTTTTAATTGGAGTGCGTGGCCTAGCATGCCCTGACCAATGGATCTCTAATGCATAACATTGCATCTAATGTATAACAAGTGTGAACTGGATCCCTAAAGTACTCCACTAAAGTGGCAAAATTCTGAACCTTTGTTAAATTTTATTTCCCACCTTTTGGAGAACTTTTGTCTTACCAAGGTCTCCATTGTGCTGAATACTTGTTGCTCATTCTACTCAATCTGCATGATGTCATCAATATGATGTTGCATGGTATATCCTTCAGGTTAAATATCTTTAGACTATATTATAATGGAATCTGAATTCAACAATACATTAAAAGGATCTTACACCATGATCAAGTGGGATATAAGTTCAGTTGAGTTCAGTCGCTCAGTCATGTCCGACTCTTTGCGACCCCATGAATCGCAGCACGCCAGGCCTCCCTGTCCATCACCAACTCCCAGAGTTCACTAAGACTCACATCCGTCGAGTCCATGATGCCATCCAGCCATCTCTTCCTCTGTTGTCCCCTTCTCCTCCTGCCCCCAATCCCTCCCAGCATCAGAGTCTTTTCCAATGACTCAACTCTTCGCATGAGGTGGCCAAAGTACTGGAGTTTCAGCTTTAGCATCATTCCTTCCAAAGAAATCCCAGGGCTGATCTCCTTCAGAATGGACTGGTTGGATCTCCTTGCAGTCCAAGGGACTCTC